>VYZS01005720.1:0-42155 GCA_013400695.1 Neodrepanis coruscans | reverse complement strand
AAAACAGAAGAACTATGGCCTCTAAAGAAAATACAAAATAATAAATATTTATACAAAAGTGCATGAGCTGAAGAAATTAAGACAATATAAGCAAGTCACATTCTTTGATCATAGCTGTAATGTTTGTTTTTCATTGCCAAACAATGTGTGACACTGGTTTTTAATTGCATGTGCTGTTGGTATTATGCTTAATGTAAATCACATTAAATGTTTTGGGGCTCAAAAAGAGACCAAAGAGGCCACACAGATTTCTTTTGATATTAAAAGCAAAGATACAAGCCTGTGCCTGCAGTGACTAGAGGGAGCCCGCTATGTGCTACATTAGTAGATTGAATTGCAGGATCATCACCTTTGTAAGAAGCCTGAAATACTAAACTGTGGGTTGGCTTTGAGGGCAAGAATTGACAAATGCAAAGCATGCATTGATGACAAGAAGAACCTCTTCCTAGCTTAAAGAATTCTGTACAGTGCTCTCTTAAGCTGTGCTGAATTTGCTTTAAAAATAGTAATAAATTTTATTGCTTAGGTCGAATGTTACATCTGTTGTGCATTTATATGGGAGGAATAATATTTCTTTTAAAAATGTAACATGCCACCTACCGAGGAGCCAAATCTCCTTTTTATAGCCTTGCTTCATACAGCCATAAAACTTATTTGCAAGAACACTCCAGAATTAATTTTAAACAAATGTGTGTGCTATCCAGAGCTAATATGTACATTTGTGTAGCAGTGTGTTTGTTAATCTTTGACTTGTGAAGGCAACTGTTCATGTACACGCACTGCCTGTGAAAGAGCACAGCTGATGTTTGATGCAGAACACTCAAATGCAATTCTCAAAATACCAAACTAGTGAAGATAGTCATCTTGCAGTCCTGAGGGGGGTGGATTGCACCAGGGTTTGGGACAGCCTTGTCTGCATGGAATTTATGAAGATACTTTTACCAAGCCTCCACAGGACCAGAGATGAATCCAGCTGGAACTGCAAGCCTGGTGTTTGTATCAGTGGAGTATTTCCCTGATGGTGAGTTGCTGAAGTAGCCTGTTTGTTAAATGCATTGATTGATGATTCTTGACCTTTTCTGTATGGGCCACTTCTACAAACCCTCTACAGTGTCTCCAAAAGCAGTGGTTAGCAGTCCATGCTTTTTAGCTGGGGAGGCTGAATCAGTTTGCCCAAAGCCATAGCAAGTGTTGCAGCTGGCATGAGAAGTTAAAATTTTGACTCTACGTAAGTGCCTAGGAGTTTGCTATTGGCTCTAATGGAGCAAATATTTTACAATTTTCTAGGTCCTAGTGTTTGGATCATTGCTAATACCTTCCAGAGCAGCTCTCCCAGAACACAATTTATTAAATTGCCTAGTAACTGCAAGTTCNTCCCAGCCTGGATCCAGTCAGGCTTTTCTCCTATTCTGCATCCTGGCTCGAATCCAGTCTGGGTTTTCCCTCACTCCCAATTCCAGCCCTGATCTAGTCCAAGTTTTCATCCATTCTCGATCCTGGGCCTGATCCAGTCCAGGTTTTCCCCTCTTCCACTGCTACTGCTTTTGTAAAGCAAATCAAGCAGAACCAGTGTAAAATGAAGAACTAAAGCAGTGCTTGGACTATAGACAGGTAGAAACTTTCCTGGCCTATGGATTTAATCCCAGTGCTCATTGTGGAAGTTGCCTGGGAGTTTTGTGATTCATTCTAATGGAGCCAGGATTTTACCCAAGCAATTTCCTAGGTCCTAGTGTTTGGATTGCTGCTAATACCTTCCACTGGTAGTTGTCCATATTAAAAAAATAGATTGAAATGGTATATTAAGCCTAAGATTCTCTTTTGTAGGCTGTTTAGAGGTTCACAGTTTTTAAGTGCTTATCTATGTGCACGGTGGTAGGGAGATGACCTTTCGCATACGTTTTTCCAAGGTGAATGAAACAGGGTTAGCTCCAGGATTCGCCTGAGTGTCAGTCAGGGGCTGCTTGCTGGACCATCCTGGATTATATTAATGAACTGAAATGCAAAAACTGAAAAACTACTTGATACTTTGTTGAGCAACAGAAACGAGTGTTTTCTTGAAAATGGGATTTTAATGTTGTTCTCAGGTACATTTTAGTTATGTTTCATGCCGTTGTGCAAAATGCAAAATTAATACATGACATGGAGGCCTATTGATTTTTTTCACAGGACTGTTTACCACTGAAGTGTTTATCCAAAAATTGTTTCTCATTTTTAGGTGTTTTCAACATGTTTGTTAGTGAAGTTGCACATACCCATCTTTCACCACTTTTCATGCACAGGGATATTGGAAATGAACTTAACAAAAGGAAGAACAGTGCTTTGAAAAGAAAAGACTATGCATAAGCAGGTTATTTTTAGAAAACAGAAGAACTATGGCCTCTAAAGAAAATACAAAATAATAAATATTTATACAAAAGTGCATGAGCTGAAGAAATTAAGACAATATAAGCAAGTCACATTCTTTGATCATAGCTGTAATGTTTGTTTTTCATTGCCAAACAATGTGTGACACTGGTTTTTAATTGCATGTGCTGTTGGTATTATGCTTAATGTAAATCACATTAAATGTTTTGGGGCTCAAAAAGAGACCAAAGAGGCCACACAGATTTCTTTTGATATTAAAAGCAAAGATACAAGCCTGTGCCTGCAGTGACTAGAGGGAGCCCGCTATGTGCTACATTAGTNCATGGAATTTATGAAGATACTTTTACCAAGCCTCCACAGGACCAGAGATGAATCCAGCTGGAACTGCAAGCCTGGTGTTTGTATCAGTGGAGTATTTCCCTGATGGTGAGTTGCTGAAGTAGCCTGTTTGTTAAATGCATTGATTGATGATTCTTGACCTTTTCTGTATGGGCCACTTCTACAAACCCTCTACAGTGTCTCCAAAAGCAGTGGTTAGCAGTCCATGCTTTTTAGCTGGGGAGGCTGAATCAGTTTGCCCAAAGCCATAGCAAGTGTTGCAGCTGGCATGAGAAGTTAAAATTTTGACTCTACGTAAGTGCCTAGGAGTTTGCTATTGGCTCTAATGGAGCAAAGATTTTACAATTTTCTAGGTCCTAGTGTTTGGATCATTGCTAATACCTTCCAGAGCAGCTCTCCCAGAACACAATTTATTAAATTGCCTAGTAACTGCAAGTTCCTCTATTGAGCTTCAATTTTAATCTGTCTAGAAGTGATGTTGTTTAATTGTATTTTGTGTGGGTTGCTTGGTATGACAAGTTCTCCTGTAGAAAAAATGGTCCTCAGCTTGGCGATGAACGACATCCCAATTGCTAATTCCTCTTGAGGCTTTGAAGTGAAGCTGATGCCTTGGAAGCAGAACTTCAGCAGTATCATGAGTATGGGGGTGTTTGGAACCCCCTCTGCAGGTATTAACAAACATGCTGGGTTGGTTGTGCAGTTGTTGGTTGTGACTGCTACATTTAAAAGGCTCTAAAGAGAGTATTTTTTACCCAAGTAAATGTATGGCTCCTATGCTGCCTCCTGCCCTCTGACAGTGTTGGTCTTTTAGCTAGAATCACGTTCTTAACCTGAATTCTAACTCACAATCTCTTAAAATTATAATTTGTTTCATTTGGTCCCTAGCAAGGGAGAAATACAGTGTTTGCCTTCTTTTGTTACTAGGTATGTTAAATGAATAATTTAAATAATTTAATTACCTGTTTGATTAAATTACTGGGACTTTAACCATGTAGTTTCCTACTGAATTTTTGTGTTTTTCCAGGCAGAGCTCAAGTGATGTGGTACTGTGTACACATTGGCAAAACTATCTCTAGTCATATAAATGAGGTTCAGAGTAAAATGTAGAATATGGAAAGGTTATATCAGTATATGAATAATGGATTATTTCCTTTTTTATTAAATATATTGGCCTTCTATCTCTTAACACCCTGTGGAGCAGAATGTGCAACTGCAACAAATAAGGGGGCATAAATCAGTTTCTATTAAATATAAATAATCCATACTGTACTTCCTGCACAACATACCTTGCCTTGCACCTGACTGCCTTGACAGGTTGTTTTGCAAACCAAATGGAGCCAAATGGCTGCGCTTTTGTGTAGGTATTTTACCATAGCCATGGGGCTGACGCTCAGCCCTCAGCAGCAGTTGTGGCTGTGCTCTGTGTCTTCATGGAGAAAGATCCCTTGTGTCATATTTTCCTGCTGCCATAAGTATCTTCCTGGAGAATACAAGGGTTGAAACAAGACTGAAACAAGAGTAATTGTAGAACACGTCAGTGTGTCTGAATGTGCACTGAACTGAACAGGTTATCACCATCCATTTCTATGTATAGACCACTCAGAAACGTGTCGGCATGAAGTGAGATTAAACACAGACATGGAGTGTAGTTCCTCAGTGCAACAAGGATCATAGCTGTTGAATTCTGCCAAACAAGAGTCAACTCAGTTAGGGTGAACAGCATGATTAGCTCTATTTATGCTACTGTTTTGAAGGAAAGCTGACAGGCTCTGTCTGCACCGTTGTGATGGAATGAAAAAAAAAGCCAACCTGGCCAAGAGAGAGTCCATGCGCAGGAAGTACCTCAGGTGCTGATTTCACAGGAAGAATGAACATGGGAATTGCTCCAAGGAAGAGTTAGTCCTCCTGACTTTCAGTTACAGAGTATCTCATCGCATTATTAATCAAAAGGTTTACTGATCCTATGAAGATAGGACTAAAGAAAAGAGGTTCCAAATACTTTCCCATGGTTTTCCTCTGATCTCTAACTACGGCTGATTTTGGAATGGAGGGCTGTTTGAACCATCAGGCTGGAGGTTCTCATGGACCATCCTGGCTGCCAAAGGTGATTCTGTCAAGAAGAGAGAAGTCTCAGGCTGCCTTAGTTCTTATGCTTGCTTCTTCCTAAGTGTCATGAAGACACATTTGATTGTTTGATGGGATTTTCTATTACTTGATGTTTGGTATTCTTCTAATAAAATACATGTACCAAAAAGCCATTGCCACTGTGTGGCTGAAGTAGGAGCTGTTTGTGGTTGCAAATCATGCCTGGCTGCCTGTAGCGGAAGAAGTGCTTGTGTTCATCTCTCTCTGCTCTGATCAGGCTTTGTTATCCTCTCACTTTGCTGTTGTCTGTTCTATAGCTTCGGGATGCAGTGCTCTTCCAGGGCACTGATCTTACTTTAGGTCTTCAGCTTATGCCTTTTAGTAAACATAGAAATCTTCTCACTTAAAATGGTGATTCTGGATGCCTCTGTCTTCCTCTCACACATGCACGTCTTGGGGGTTTGTGGCTACAATCTGCTGAATTAGGAAGAACTGTGGAGTGATGCCAGACTTTTCTGTTGATAGATATTCCTACAAAGCATGGATCATGCGGTTCTCTTGCTATTCTGTTTCTTTCTTTAGATATGGTCCTGGGTAAATTGTTTTCAAATAGATTTTGAGCAATATTTTTTTCAGCATTTTAGGGTCAAATTACTGAATCAAAGCCCAAATCCTGGTATGAAATGCTGTAACTGTGCTGCAGGTTGGGGAAGATACAGAAAATGTGAGGTAAACACATCCAAGGTTAACTATGACAAGAAAAAAAGGAGTATCGCTTTGGTTATAAACTGTAAATACTGAGTTTATTGCTTCATATTCTTCCTCTGTTCCTAGTTTTAGGTGAGGGGAAAGGATTTAATTTGCTTATAATTTTTATTTGGGAATGGACTTGTAGTGGACTTTTAACTCTGGGTTTTACTTTTTGTTGTGGGTTAGGAGGGGGTTTGTCTTCTAAAACTTTTTTTCGCTTTTCCTGAGAGAGGGGAACAGGCAAAATGGCACAACCTCAGCACTGCGTGGCTGGACCCCTTGTTCCGAGAACGCAGCAGGTGGAGATGGTGCCATCCCTGTGCATGACCCGTGGCCCCTGTGGAGTGCGGTGGGCTGATGGTCCCATGTTCCACATTCCGGCGCCTTGCGGGGTGCGCTGGGGCTGTGTGGGGCCAGCCCAGCTCAGACTGCGGCCCTGCGGAGTGCACTGGGCAGTTCCCCTGCCACACTGCCGGGGGTGCATGGAGTCTCCCATGGCTGCAGCTGGAGGGGCAGGTGGGGGTTGCAGCAGCCCCTCTCATGGCAGCCCAGCAGCTGCTCCAACCACCCACAGGCAGCGCCACTGGACTCCCACTCTGGTGAAGAAGTGCGCGGCCGTGGCTTCTCTTGGTGAGTGGCAAGTGCCCTCGTGGGTGGAGCTGCTGGCGGCCCCCGGGCCCCTGGGTGCCCCACAGTGCTGGCAGGGCAGCAGTGGTGGCCCCTTGTCTCGGCAAGTGAAGCTGCAAGTGTTTTGGCGGGAATGCCGCCATTTTGCCTTGTAGTGAAGTCTCAGAGAGGGGGTGGCGCCCAGTGCCAACATCCAGTGGAGAGGCAGCGTGCCCCAAAAAAGTGTCACGGGAAAACCCAAGAACGGGCACCCTATAAAGGTAGCAAAATTCTCTTTTTTGGTCCCCTTCAGCGCTGGTAGAGGCACGGCTCTCCCTTTTTAGCTCCCTTGCAATGCGGCAGAGTACAGGCAGCAGCGCAGCATCACCAGAGCTCGGGCAGTGCCAGCAGAGAACCACCCAGAAGCAACAAGAGTCGTGGTATCTCTCCCCCTTGGGTTCCCCCAGGGTTCTTTTCACTGTCACNGGTGGGCTGATGGTCCCATGTTCCACATTCCGGCGCCTTGCGGGGTGCGCTGGGGCTGTGTGGGGCCAGCCCAGCTCAGACTGCGGCCCTGCGGAGTGCACTGGGCAGTTCCCCTGCCACACTGCCGGGGGTGCATGGAGTCTCCCATGGCTGCAGCTGGAGGGGCAGGTGGGGGTTGCAGCAGCCCCTCTCATGGCAGCCCAGCAGCTGCTCCAACCACCCACAGGCAGCGCCACTGGACTCCCACTCTGGTGAAGAAGTGCGCGGCCGTGGCTTCTCTTGGTGAGTGGCAAGTGCCCTCGTGGGTGGAGCTGCTGGCGGCCCCCGGGCCCCTGGGTGCCCCACAGTGCTGGCAGGGCAGCAGTGGTGGCCCCTTGTCTCGGCCAGTGAAGCTGCAAGTGTTTTGGCGGGGCAGNCAAGTGAAGCTGCAAGTGTTTTGGCGGGAATGCCGCCATTTTGCCTTGTAGTGAAGTCTCAGAGAGGGGGTGGCGCCCAGTGCCAACATCCAGTGGAGAGGCAGCGTGCCCCAAAAAAGTGTCACGGGAAAACCCAAGAACGGGCACCCTATAAAGGTAGCAAAATTCTCTTTTTTGGTCCCCTTCAGCGCTGGTAGAGGCACGGCTCTCCCTTTTTAGCTCCCTTGCAATGCGGCAGAGTACAGGCAGCAGCGCAGCATCACCAGAGCTCGGGCAGTGCCAGCAGAGAACCACCCAGAAGCAACAAGAGTCGTGGTATCTCTCCCCCTTGGGTTCCCCCAGGGTTCTTTTCACTGTCACTTTTTTCCAGCAGCTTCGGAGTGAGAGCAGCGCCATCCACAGGCCAGCCTTCCTTCCTTCCCTGTTCTCCACAGCCCGACAGCCAGCCTGGAGCAGCGTAGTTTGTTTTTTTTGTTGTTGTTGTTTGTATTACTGATTCGTAAGTATAGTTGTTTCCAGATTTTATATTCCATAATTAATGAACTGTTTTTTGTTGTTGTCTTTCTATTGAGTCTCTCAATGCTCAGTAGCACCCCTTACTATCCAAGACACTTTTTTACAGTATTGCTGCAGGAAAATACAGCACTGGCTACTTACAAGAGACATATACTAGTTTATTTTGTTGGCAGCTTTGTGGCTTTCATCCAAGGTCACTTGTGTTTTAGGACACCTGAGTCCAAGATTTATTCTGTGACTGGAAATTACCTAACAGGACACTAACAGTTCGTAACTTAAGGAATTTCAAAAGCTGCATTAAAGCTCTGGGAAACACTTCATCCTTTCCTGTATGGATTCCATTGCACAATACAAATTTGTGCGATAGCATTTTCTTACTGTTTGTTATACTATCTCCCTTTTGGTTGAAGAAAATAGGAAAAGTTACCAACTGTGGATATGACTATAAGATACTCAGGTGAGCACTATGATGTGGAGTGCTAATAGGGAGCTAAGGAAAAAAAATCAGCACACTACCTGATTTTAGGCACCTGATTTAGATTAGGAGGTGTATCTTCCTAGATTTTTGTAGGAGGGTGAGGCATAGCCAGAGTTGTGCTCCTAAGGAATCAGATGCTCTAAATCACCCTTTGGCAAAGCCTACTTCCTTCTCTTTTAATAAAGCAAGCTCAAGGAAATGAACCACCCAAGTTGGGTGGGCAATTCTGCTAATGTGAATGCAGCCCCAGTGGGTTTATTTTGAGGACAAAGAGAAACACTCAGGAGAATTATAACCTACAAGTAATCAGAGAAGAAAAGTCTCCACCTCTTGTTTGCTGAGTGTGTGCAAGTGTACAGTCAGTCTTGCTGATGCTTGTGCATACGAGACTCTGAAACATGACTAATTTGATGCACATCCTTTGTCTTGCTATAGTAATTTATAACCGTTCCTGGCCCAGGAGCTGAGCTGTAGCTCTTCTGATTTAAAGTGTGTTATGTTGCCTTATTGCATCATTTATCGTGACAACTTGGTGCTTTTTATTTTTGCTTTTTACTGTGGGTGCTCTAACCCAAGTAAATGATACTACAGCATTCAGGAAACTTAGCAGGGGGCATTCAAGTCAGCACTCCGTCAGTGAGTGCTATGAAAGATAATCTATGAATGTCAAAGTTGTAGGACCTTGAAAAAAGGCCATTAGCAGGAAGAGCTTGAAAATATGCTGAATAAAAGCACCTGAAGGTATGTAAGGTTCTTATTCTGAGTTACTGAATGTGTCGAGTCCCTGGGCATGTGTTGTCCAGATCCTGGGCTTTGTGGTGGCCATTAGCCTACTCCTTAGAATTAGAGGAAAATTCTAGAGAAAGGAATAATAGCCTTTGGAGGAGTATATTATAGAGCTGGATTTTCTATCAATTTGTATTACCATCCCTGCTTGAAAACTTAGAACCACTGAATAATTCAATTTAGAAGGGAGCTTAGGAGGTTCCTAGTCAACCTGCTGCCCAAAGCATGAATCAAGGGTAGCAGAATAGCTTGGCTGGCCTATGTGGGCAGACACGATTAGAAGGGCAGGTGTTTGACTTGTTCAAAATGTGATAATGACAATAATCTTGAATGAAGTGGCTCTGCTTCAAACAGAGGATAATTAGACTTTGCATTTGAAAGGAAATGAGCAGGAAAAGCAATAAGCATTAGGCATGAGTCCCACTATCGTGGAGTTTCTAACTGTGGAAACTACAGCTTGCTTCAAGTAGCATTGGCTTCAGTTGCAAGGGTATGTCACTTCCTCAGAGCAGTCCAAAAGCTGAAGCATGAACTATAGAGTTCTGTGGTATCATGAACTATAAAGCTGGGGGTGAGGGGAAGGTATAAAAGGAGAATCTGTGAGAAACCAGTGGCTGTTTGGATTGTAAAGTGTCAGCAGGTGTTTGTAGGTTCTGCTTTCTGAGGGAAGCAGGTGGTTTATTATTCACAAAAGAAAGTATCTCACTGACAAAGGATCTAAGCATGGGAGACCCAGATGAATGGAGTGGTCTCCAGAGGTTTCAAGGAGATGGGTTGTGACCCCCTATGTTCTGTACCTTTTCCAAGATGACAGGGCATATTGGCAAAGGAGAAAAAGCTAGACAGGGAAATACCGGCTTCTGAGGGTTGTGAAAGGCACCTGCAGACATTTACTTTGTGTTACTGCTGGGGAAAGTAAGGCATGTTCCTGACACTGAAACTGCTTATAGTATAGAGATGCACAGTCAGCACAACTGTGCCTTCCAGTCTCCAGCTTTGCTGTCAAACTTCAGCTTCTTTGCAATGATCCCTTCATGAGAAGTGCAGATATATACTGAATATATTTGTATAATATATAATCGATATAATGTGTATTTGTATAATATATTGTCTCTTTATGGATGTACTGCCAAGCCAGAAAGGAGAGGCCAGGCTGTGGGAAGATCTAGATAATAATGTGGCACTGAGGAAAAGGGGTCACGCAGGTATGCAATAGTTTAGGGAGAAGTTAAAAAGCTACTACTACAGCTACAGAGCCCATGTTTTCTCCAGTTTACAACACATTTGTAACTCCCTTAGATTCTTACTGTCACTGGTGGGGGAAACATTTTCCCTGTGGTGCCAAACGTAGGTCATCACCACAGAGCCAAAGCCTGCCATGTTCAGGTCCAGCTCTACCTGTACACACCCGAGCTCAGCACTTCCTCCGGCGGCTGCTCCTCATGTGGGGGTTTTGCCTGCAACACTTCTCCAAGGGACACGTGTCGGGGACACTGCTTGGAGACGCCTGGCCTGGGCAGTGTTTAAGTCACCCTGACAGCTGGGAGGAAAGGGAAGGAGGGGAGGGGCGAGCCGGGACACGCGTGGGCAGGGCGGGCGCGCCGCTGTCCGCGGTGCTGACTGGGGAGCTGCTCCTGCTTCTGCTGGACAGGACTCACGGGGCTTCTCTGGGCTTCCTGCTTGGTCTCAAAGAGATTAGCTGCTCTGTAATCTTTCTGTGTGTAATATCTCTGAGTCATTTCTCAAACGGCGTGGCCTGCTGGAACCCAGAGATTTTCACCATGGCAGATAACTCGGAATTTCTCTAACTAAAGCCACGTTTCCTATTTCCTTGCAGAAAGCCACTATTACTGAAATAACTATCTGCTAAACTGAGCACAGTGGGGAGTTCTTAGGAAGACGATTCTTCCGAAAATGGCTGTGATATTCTTCTGGAAATGGCTACACCAAAACAAGGAGCAACTCCCCTGCTATCATCCCAGCACATTAACTGACAGATTTGCAGAATCTGAATCCTTAAAATCCTGACTGAACTGATACAGCTAAGCTTCTTGCTTACATGCTCTTGATTACAACAGTTGATTGCCTAGAACTGCTTGCAGTACCTAAAAATATCTGATGTATTCAAACTATCAATGACACATCCAGCATATAGTACTGGGTGCCACCCACTGGCTTGAAATACTGTTTTGTCACCATGTGCCTGACTTGCTACAGGAGCCAGAAGGCAGGAGGGAGATGGGCTAACACTGAGTCTCCCTTATCATTTATCTAACATGTTGCATTGCTTTGTTGTTCAAAGTTTTGTAGCCCTAACAGCTCTTTGTGAAATATGATAATTAAATTGGTGCAATCTCTCTGATGATGTTGAAGATCTGCTTTGACTCCAGCAGTTCCTAGGAACACTGATAACAAAAGACATTTCTATAGGTTTTATTACATACTTATGTGACTGTGGTTTGATCTACAGCAAATTTTGGGTCCATGAGAAGCCCATGTTGAGCTCAGCTGTATCATTCTATGGGTGACTAGCATTTAGAGATTTAACATTTTTAGAGTAAGATAGATTTGTTTTTCACTTTGTTGCTATGTTCTTGGATTCCTTCCAACAAAGTATGTATGGCAGTCAGGCTCACAGAAGAAGAAATCTCAACACCCACAATCACCTCAATTCCCTAGGTCAACTGAGCATCCAAGGAAGAAGTATGTGACAGGAGAAGATCCTAGATCTCTGCTGTAACTCGTATCAAGCATCTCTCTTGGCAGCTTTCTGAAAAGCCCTTGTTAGACTAGGACAATTTTTCTCCTGCTCCTATCTTTGTTTTCCATTGAGTCCTATTTCTATTTAATTCAGGGAATAACAGAGTGGCAAAACCTTGGTTGTAAGAATCACAAAGTTTGCTATATCAAAGCTGTTGATATATAAGAGCTTCAAAGCTGTTGATATATAAGAGCTTTTTTTCCTGTATGTGTTCTTCCTTTCACTTGCAGGAAAGCAGCAAAGTTTCATTTAAACCTTACTTTCAATGTAAGGACTTGTCCTCATGGGACATTTTTGTTTTATATATTTGAATTTGTGTCATTATAAAAATCTCTGCTTCATTTTCCCCACATATTCAAGTAATGGCTGTACAAAGGAAGCTACTCATCTTGCCTGTGCCAAGCAAGAACTCATTTCTGCAACTGATGTACCATCAACCCAGTTTTTGCCTGAAGGACTATGTTCTGCATAGGGAGAGTTAACTGTAGAGGAAAAGCTCCAAGAGTGAACTACAACTATTTATAAACCTGCAACAAAAGGCAAAAAGTGTTTCCCATTACAAGTTGTGCCTGGGGACGTGTAACATGTATAATTTTTCATCCCATGATCTTCAAGAATGATGTACACATGATTTTTATTAATTTATTTTTTTAACAATTATCATGTTAAGAAGATCAGGTCAGGCAGATGTCAGCCACCAAGATGATTTTCATTCTGTACATTAATTCATCATTCCTAGAATGCTAAAGTTTTGGTTAGGTTTGATTTCATGAGGTGACAGGCACAGGTTTAGTTTCCCTGTTCTTTGCAGTATTCAAAGCTTAATTGATGGTGACTGCAGGAAGATACCAAATACCTTCAGACACCAAAATGTGTAAATTGAGATAGGATTGTCAGGCCAGCATATTCTGTCAAGTGGAAGAGAGCTTCATTAAAGCAGAGCAATGTCTGTTATGTCCTTGTTATGAAATACTAGTTTTTCTGACCTGATTATTCATATGAGGATTATAGAGAGAGACACAGAGCACCCCTAGTTGCTCTGTGAACTTTCTCAACATACCATTCCTGTTCCAGAGATACTCAGCACCAAATTTCACTGGTCTCTGGTATGACCACACACCAGGGAAACATCTTATGCGCTTTTTCTTCCCTCTAAAGCAGGAAATGCCAATTTTGCATTAGCAAAGGAATGAGAATTTCATGGAGCTCTCTCTGCGCTCCACTGTGATATACAGTTATGCTGTAAAGTTGCCAATGGCTTCTGCTGCCCAAAAGAATCTGTGCCCTAAGGCCATGTAGCAAATGCTCTGTTTTTGCAGAGCGCATCTAGGTAATGTCTGTGTGATTAAAGAGGCAACGGGTTAGCTGTGGCAGTGTGTTTCATCCTAATGAACAAGGGCAAGACCCTGACCTACCTAATCTAGTCAGCCCTGCTTGGAACAGGACATTGGATTAGATGACCTGCAGAGTTCTCTTTCAGTGTAAATTATTCTATGATTCCAATAAAGATGCCCGAGCATATAGCCAGAATCAAAAGTGCTTTGTACAACCAGTGCTGGAGCTATTGATGCTGCAGTTGCTTTTGGGCAGAAGTTTACCTCCAAGTGCTTCTTGCCAGTTGTGCAGTCTGAACACTCTAGCACGTGACAGGCCTGACATGCCTCTGCCTCCCTGTATCCCATGCTTTGTTTGCCACCTGTTCCCATGGATGCGGCTGGATTGCTACTTCTCTGCAGTGTTTGCACTGAAGAAGAATCCTTGCAGGCAGGCAGAACCCCTTTGGACAGCTCTGGCATTTTGCAAAAGGCTCAGCAATCTCCAGGTATGAAAAAATATGGCCACTTGTCTCCCTACCTAGTGATCCAGTGCTCTTCAACTATGAGTAGGTCATTCCCTGTTTTCCTTACAGGGTTGCTGGTTGCACAAGCCAGCACTGATGAATTCTGGGGGCAGTCCTTCATCTTCATTGCGATGCAGATTTCACATGTTCCTTTCCACTGCTTCCAACAAGATCAATCTCTCAAGACTTTAACCTCTATATTCTACAGATTTTCTTTTTCAGTTCTGTGTGCTGTGAAACATCCCTGTAAATGGGCAGAAAATGAAAAAACTGGAGTTCCTTTGAGTTATATGTAAATCGAGCTTGAGCCCAAACAGTGACATTTATAGAGGCAGGTGGCTTGTTGAATAGTATGCTCAACTGCAAGCCATGGTACTAAATGTCAATCCAGGAATACCATAAATCTCATTTAAAAAGTGCTAAAGTTGTTTTATGTTGCAACATGTTAGCCCAAAACTCCTCACAGAAGAAAAGAATAAACAGTGTGGGTGGCATAATTGTTACTTTTTTATGTCCCAAACATATGCTTTTAGCAATCAGGACCTCATAAATTTTCTGCCAATGCTTGTCAGCATTGCTTTGGTTTTCAGCTAGGGGCTTTGAACTCTGCTGGCCCTTCTCCAGAACTATCATTTTGCCTACACTAATGTCTGCAGTTTTGGGGTCTACTGAAAATGCCCCATGAAAAAATCACAGCATCTATCAGTGAAAGACAGAACTTGACAGGTGAGACTGAGATTTGCTCCCATTTTAAATGGACATTTCTTTACTAACCACCCTCTCTTTTGTGCTCCCACCTCTGCCTCAAGCTGTGGTTATCCTACAGTTTGGTCCTTTTAGGTTTAGCCTTTTGCAGCCTGTGCTGCTCCCATAGTTATTTCCTCTACAAATTTCCCTCCTGGTTGAGAGTTGAAAATCCTGCTCTCCCCCTCAAAAGACTCTGTGTGAACAATGTCACCGGATTCCAAGACTGTTTATGAGACTGTTTATTTCAACAGCCTGTTCTGACCTGTGGATAAGCCTCTGCAAGCCTGATGGGGACAGGCTGCTTCAGGGCTTGCAGAAGGCAGGAGTTGTTCTTGGAGAAAAGGGGTTTGCTTTTATTTTGATTTCATACAACTTCCTTGTTTGTTTCGCAACACTTTATTTTTTTTTAAGCCTTACCAGTATTGCCCAATATTCAAAGCCTTTTGACTAGTATTTCTTGGAGACTGGGTCGATAGATGCTCATCAGTGTCTCCAAATGTATCTCTTACAGTGCGACTTTTGCTTTCCTGTGTTCAGGCCCTCATGGTTGCTGACACTACAGGACCCTGAGCACAGAGCTGCTCAGAATTCACCCAAGGAGCCAGAATGTCACCATCTCCCTTTCCCCCAGCATGAAATGATCTAATGCTTCCTACTGGGATGTGAATGCCAGTGTATGAACATCTGCTGTCCAAGTGGGCTCTGCTGCAAGTAGCAGGTGAGCACTGGGCTGATGCTCTGGCAGTGCCTGGTGAGGATGGCGTGGCTGGTCAGCCTTCCTCAGCCATCACAGGCCACAGAGTCACCCACTGCTGGTTACTGTCCTCCTAGCCAGATGAAACTTGGACTGATGAGGTTTCTATGTGCCCTACAGCAAGCTCCTTTCTTTGGCTTTTCAGGAAGTAGCTTTCCCTTACTGAAACTTCAAAAATGCAGCAGTTACTGTGGATGTCTCTGATGACAGAGGAGAGAGGGTGGAAGTGGCAGTTGGGGTTGTTTGTACAACCCTAAACACACTTGTTCTGAAATCTTTTTTTTCCTTCTTTGATTGAAATCAGATTTCACCTTGATGTGTCTAACCCTGTAGCAGACCCACCACAGGAATGTAAGTCATCTCTATAGAGGAAGAAAAATTGCAGGAAGAATGATGTAGTGTTGCAGCTTTTCAGTGTGGCAAATTTAAGATACTCAATTTACACCATTATAACTCTTCAAAATGATCTAACAAAAACACCTCTGAAGCCCAAACTTTGCTTGCTTCTCAAGTGCAAAGATTAACCTTTTTTGAAATCTTCTTGTTAAACCTAGCTGCAATTTGGCAGGAGTTTAGGGAGGAGAGAAGGAAATGGTCTGGAAAGATGATCCTGATTTAGGGAGCTGTTCTTAAACAAAGTGGCCTCATTCTTTTATTTCTATTTATCTAGCCTGTCTTTCAGAGAGCATTTTTTGGCTATCAAAACACATTTATTTAGATATTTCCTTTATGTGCCTGAGACCTTGTCAGCCATTTCCTGCCTTTTAACTGCTTGATTCTGCAACCTTAATGTTCTTTTAACATTGGTTTGTATATAATTCCCTACACTTAGGAGCAAATTGAAAAAAACCCAGCTTTTCCACCATATGGAACCATATGTACCCTCATAGAGGTAAGCAAAATGGCTGAGCTATTTGGACTATTTAGCAGAGACCTCCACTTGAGTTAAGAGTGTGCAGCCAGAGCACTGAAGGACTGTTTGCTCTGGCAGGGTGGTCTCCAGCCCATGACTGTCAGTGGCTGTGGTGAGTGGTCAGCAATTCATCTGCAAGAGTTGTGTTAAACACCAAATGTAAATTAAAGGTGGAACATCTTGTCTGAAGAACAGAGGGTGTGGTGTGAGTTTACTGTGAACCACTGGGCTGCAGGGTTTGGGAATTGCTGGTCTGCATGGCCAAATGCTAGAAGAAGTTGGGTCATCTTCTTTGCTAGGGAATTCTTCAGGTGGACAGAGAACCTGTGCTTTGATTTCAGTTGCTGTGGAAGAGTGGATCCCTCCTGTCTCAGCTCAGGTCCATCACTCTCTTGCTTATAAAGGTGGCTGTTTCCCTCTACCTCGATAATCTGGGTGTTGTCATCAATAGTGAGGTGACAGAAGGAGAGGAGCCATCTGTGCATGCTGCTGGTTTATCTTACACCACAATGACCCCCAGCAGCAGAGAATTACATAAAATTCTTGCTTGATCCTTGGCTCTGCTTTAAATTGGTGGTGGGTTTTTGGACCTTTTAACTCCAGAGGCCTAATCCAGCCTAAATTTTGCTGTTGTCTAAAGACTACTCATGCACCAAGTACACTGTTCGGTAGTATTTTCTGTATTTTCTTAGAGGTAAGCAGTGGAAATTAATGTAGCCCTGCCTCAGTAAAGACAACAGTAGGGATTTTTTGGCAGTGCTAACCAGGACATTGCCAGTTCATTAAAAAAGCTACCAAAAACCAAACAAAAAACAAATCCAAAACCAAGACAAAAAAAACCAGACCCATGCAACAAAGAAAAACCCACACAACCCCACAATCTTAACTTAGGGCAGCTTTCCCATTTCCCTTTTCTGTCCTTTTCCAAAGTCAATTGATTGCCCATATTTCCCAGCTGCTACTCTGTGGCCCTCTGAACTCAGCCAGCCACTGTTCACTGGAGCCTGTGGAGCAAACACGACGTAGTTGTGTCATAGAACACTTGCAGCATTGATCAGCTCCTTGTAAATGAAGTTATAAACAACCACTGTGGGGTTGCTGCATGCCTTGAATGTGCACAGGGATCTCCTGTCACGACAGAGCATGCCAGCGGGAGACTGGGGGCCTGGTGCACAGGCAACAGCTGAGTGTGAACTGCTGGGTTTGGGCACGAATTTCTCAGGCCGTGGACAGATTTCCAAGGCAGCAGCACATCCACTTCTGGGAAAAAGCATAATGCTTCCTTTCAGTGTTTGGAAGCCTTGCTTCAAAGCTTCAGAACTGCTAAATAAGGCAGTCAGAGCCTTTCTTAATATTAATGAAACACTGTGGTTTTTCCTAAATTCATCCTCAAAATGGATGGACTAATTTTCCTGGAACTGTCTGAAAATATTTAGCTTGAGGCAAGCATATTATAAGGAAAATTTCTGCCTGAACACTGAATGTTTGGCAGTTGCTTGCAAACAACTGAAACTGGGGCCTTTTAAAAGGGAGTATAAGGCATATTTAACTATGTGATCTGTGCCAGGTGTGTGCCTATACTAACATTTCTGGTTGGATGCACAAGTAATATGTGCAAGTTCATAATATATCCTTTCTGTTTAGGAACCAGCTTTATTCTGGTAAAACTCATTAAAGTCTATGGCATTACAAGATCATAAATCTAATATAGCATTGGAAAATCATACCCTATGGATGTACTCTGTGTGTGGTATCAATCTATTTGCAGTGTATATATAAATAAGATTTGTGGTGAAATAAGAATAACAAGCTGCTTGTATATCATCTAGGAATGAGCTCTGTGTTGTGCTTAGTATTTTCCAGGGACAAATGTGGTGACAGACTTATCAGAAACACTGGCTGAAATGAAACTGTTGGTCCAAACATCCTCATCATCCTTTATCCTAAAGCCAAAGCAAAAATGAGATGTCCCAGTGGGTGTGGGCCATGGTAACATTACTTTTTATCATCATTATTATTATTATATTCAGATGTTGGTTGTGTTTACAATTGCAATGCTGGCAGATGGACTCTATTAGAACTGCCAAAGCTGATCATCTAGCCCTAAATCTGATCATGTTACTGAGAACACAGTCTGGGTTTTTACAGGGGCCAGAGACAAATTGACTCTTTCTTCCTCGCCAGCTCATCTTGCCATATCTATTTCACAGTGAGACACAACATCTATTTTATTGAGCCTCCACCACTTGTTTTGGATCCTTCTGGGTGGCTGTCAGACAGAGACCAAGCAAAGTTGGTGGCTTTGTGCTGGGGAAGGGAACACACAGGTATCCCTATGAGTTTGGCAGGTAAGTGATCTTGTGTCGTGAGTTTGTGTTCACTGTGTGTGAAAGATGAACAAGGGCTTGCTTTCCCATTTTGTTGTTTTTTTTTTTTTTCACAACAAAAGGAGATGTGGAGGAGGGGAATTTCCTGACAAACCAATCTATGTCATTTCTCTGTGGTTAGACTGATTATTTTTCTGTTTCAGGGACAACAAGCCAACAGCACTTGCATGGTGTACTTTTCATCCAAAGAGTAAAGTGGGCCTAGAAGCTAAACTGGAACAAAAGATATCCTTCAGGCAGATCAAGCTGCCAGCACTTCAGCACAGACTGCTTCCTGGATTTAATGGCTCACTGAGTGAAAAGGAAGAAATGAGCAGGTTAGCTTGCCCTCTGGAGAGAGAGATGCTCTTTGTAAAGCAAGGTAGATATTCTGATTATATGCAAGCAGAGCCAAGGAAGCAGGAAATGGCCATGTGGTAGAAGATTACTTTGAGGAAACAGTACAGGGTAAGTAGTGGAGCAAAATTACTTGATTCTGACTCAAACAGAAGACCTGTTTTCTACTCAAGGAATGATTCCTTGCAACTGAATATTAAAGACTTTCAAAAGTCAGCAGAAACTTTCTAGCTCCTGCTTACTAAATCTCACGACAGGAGCTCTTGGGGCTTTGTGACAGCAGTATTATCCTGTCCCCCAAAACAGGGAGATTCCAAAGCCTCCCCCTTTACCCAACAGTGTACAGCAAGGGCACTGGAGTTGGCTGGTCCAGCCCTAATTTAGGGAAGAGGATTTCCCATATCCCAGCTGGCTGCTGAAAACTTGGCCACTGAAGTGGTCTGTGGCAGCATTTCTTTTCTTTACACTGGTAAAAGCTGTTGGAAATGGAGAAGGAATTTGTTTTGATGAACATGAAATTTATGTTCATGTTTTTTCATTGGTAGAGACTGCTTGCAGACATCCTGGGGTTTCAAAGAAACTGAAATTGCTTTTTTATTGGCAAAATTATTCATTGCATCCTACCCTGCATTGTACAGTTCTTCTGACATGAGGAGCCTTGGAGAGGGGCTCTGACTTCAGGCTCAGCAGGGAACAGTCTCAGAAGCAGACAGCCAAAAGCAGCTTCTTCTCACAGCAGAGAGATGCCATGGGAGACAGGAATCCGCTAAATCCTGAAATTAGTGAGAGACAGATATTAGGAATCTGTTTCTTGCAGAGATGGGATATACCTTGGATGAGTGCAAAGGTGTTCTGACATGTAGCTTGTAGGGTATCCCAGATTCCTGAGCACCATAGTTGGTTGTCCTGCCATTTGTAGAGGCAAGGCTACCTAGTGAAGCTGATGCAGTTCTGCCAGTTCTTTCACAGCAGTAAGATTGTGGATCCAAAGTGCCTACTCTATTTTAAGCTCAGGAAAAACCATGATCTTGCTTTGGAAGTGGTGGGATTTTCCCTATTCAGCTCAACAGCCATGAGAGCATGAAGGCCAGGGAGGGGAAGAGAGGAGGATAATCCAGAGCTGCTTCCCCTCAAGGTGATTTCTGGCTGCTCAGTTAAGCTATCAACCTGCTCCTTCAGATAGGTGAGTCCTCGCAATTGGTCTTCCTGCCTTCCAGGTCTCAACATTGGAAGCTGCCCCACGTTTCCCTTCGACCTGGTGAGTTTTCTCTAATTTGTTTGGATTTTTCTAAGCATATGCTTGACTCTTTCTAATGGATTTAATAATTGATTTGTATTGAGTTACTGCATGGTGTTTCAATGTGATGTGATGTGACAGACAATCCAAGTGGGCTGAGTAAAAGCCACTACTGTGTGTGCAAGAGGAAGGTGTAGGTAGTGCTGTCAGGACAGTTCATGGAGAGGAATCATTTTCTCCATTGCTCTAAGCAATAGGTATTTAGGTTTTGCATGCACAAAAAAATCAGTATTATCTTCTCTTTAATTCTTGCCTGCTATCCATCTGATGTAATTTTATTTGAATGAATAAGCAGTTCTGAAGAGTAAATATAGCTGTTTGGTGTTTTCCCTTCTTTTTTTTTTGGGCGGGGGGGGTGTGTTCTTGTGTGTTCTTTTTTTGGTTTGGTTTGGTTTTTGTTTTTTTTCTTCTTCTTCTGGACAAATGCAGGGAAACTCATCTTAGATGTTATTTTAAGCAGCTCATTTATGCTGCCTGACCTATGTGACTGAGTTAAGGTCACAGGAAAGTGAATCTTTTTTCCCAGATTAGATGATGTGTTTCATGCTTTGGGCTGATGTTAATAATTTTGATTCCTGGGACAGAAGGTAGAGATAAAAAGGCACCTTAATTCTGCTAGTCCTTGCTAAAGCTCCTCAGAGGAATTCTATAAGCTCCCTCTGTAAACTGCATCATCCTTTGGTTTCATTTTCAAAAAGTAAGGGCATCAACTACCCTGTGGAGGATAGCACAGGTTCTTTTCCAGTGGAAGGATAAATACAGCATAGCTACCAGTCCTGCTCCATTCTGAAGTTATACAGTACCATTAAGCTGACTGTCATCTCTTTCATGATGTTGCTTACAGTTATTTTGTATATTGGGAGCAGTCGATATGCTGGAGGGCAAGGCTGCTGTCATTCAGGGGGACAGGGATAAGCTGGAGAAATTGAGTGACAGAGGCATCGTGAAATTCAAGAAGGCGAAAGCAAAGACCTGCACATGGGAAATGATAACCTCATGCAGCAGTAAAAGCTGGGGACTGCCTGTCTGGCAATCAGCTTAACTAAAAATACCTTGAGGTCTTGATGGACATGAAGCCGAACATGAGTCAAAAATATGCCATTTCAACAACAAGAGCCAACCACACCAGACATGAGGTGCAATAATATCAGCAAGACTGGCAGGTCAGGGGCAGTGACTGTTCTCTATTCAGCACTTGTGAGGCCACACCTGATTCCCAGAAAGAATAAGATAGCACTGATAAACTGGAGCAATGCTAGAGAATGGCCACTAACATGGTCAGCGGGCAGGAGTTCACAGTGTTCAAGGAAAGGCTGAGGGAGCGGATTTGTTCAGCCTTAACAGAAGACTCAGGTGGAAATTTATTGTTGCCTTGAGCTACCTAATGGTGGCTGTAGAGACAACAATGCTGCTGAGAGGTGCCCAGACAGAAATGACAAGAGGCACCTGGTGCAACTTGTACCACGGGAAATTCTTATTGTGCCTGAAGAAAGTGTTNAGAAGAGAATCCGCCTCCCAGAAATTCACGAGGAAAAGTGCAATTCCGAGAGAAAGGAAATCCACCCCACCACAAAGAGAAAAGGAAAAAGGAAAGAAAGAAAAAAACTAATCACGAAAAATGTGCTCAAAGGAACGGCTCCCCCTCCCCAAGTGCTCACCAGACCGCTGCAGCAGAATCCCCAACTCAGTCTTCACGTGGGCGTATGTCCCGGTGAAAACGAGAAACGATGTTACTCCTGCCACCTCCGAGGTCCAAGAGGGCAAAATGGTGGCTGCGCAGCCATTTTATAGGGGAATATTGGTCCGCCCATGTGGGGGTGTCCCCCAGGGGCTGGCCCTCATCTATGATTGGTCAGCACCCTTGGGAGCCCGCCCCGTGTCTGCAGTGGCTCATGGGAAAACGCCACAGCCGCCTGGAGATGGTGTGCACGCCGGGGGGACATCCTCCACACATGGCGGTCGCCACTTGGCCACCACGTGGCCGCCGCCACTGCTGGCTGTCGCTGCTGCTGGTGCTGCCATCATGCACCACCGGTGCAGCCCGCATGCTCGACAAAATGGCAGCATTCAGCCAGAATCGCCGTGTTCCGGCGCTGCTCCCACCGGCTGGGCCAAGCGGCGTCGGGCCGAGTGGCACCGGTGCTTCTGGGTCCGGTACCAGCTCTGCGCAGGGCCCCGCCCGGTGCCGCCTCCCTTGGCCTGCGGAGAAGGGCGGAGGGAGCACCCCTGCTCAAGCGCTGGCTCTGGGGACGAGCCCCAAGAACCAGAGCCCAGCTGCTCCTCTCCGTGCCGCCCCGCGCTAAGGCCCCACCTTGGCTGAACAAGCGCGGCTTGGCCGGGGCTCGGAGTGGGGCCATGGCTGACCCCAGCCCGGGACCGGGGTCGCACCTCCCGCGGTGACTCTGGACGGCACGAGCGCCGCCCGCACCGGTAAGCCCGCACCGTGCTGCTCGGTGAAACCGGGGCCGTGCCGTGCCATGCCTCTGCATCGGGCCGGAGCTGCACCCCCAGCAGCAGCTCCCGCCGGCATGCAGCATGCCCGCCGTCCATGCTGTGCCGCCGGGGGGGGGAGAAAAGGGCCACCAAAACCCACGCGGGCGTGGGGCCGGGCGGCCCTGGAGCAGGAGCAGCCACCGGGCGAAGCCGCCATACCAAGGCTCGACGGTTTTTACTTTTGGTTTTTTAACCCCGTGACAAGACCTAAGCCTGTAAACACCTAGGTGCTGTATGTACTGTATGTCTAACTCTGCCCTCACTGAATGCAAATGCAGTGTTCAGTGGCTTCAGAGAGGCTGGCTCTATCACCCTTAATATTTATTTTTTATTGATGTCATTAGGACTTTCTTACAGAATAAAAAGTTAACTCTTACAGAATTGAGTGCTTTCAGACATGATCTTTAGCCTTACAGGATTGTATGGCTGCTCCTTAAATATATATTTCATATAAGATATGTTTATTTTGCCTTTTAATCATAATTGCCATTTGATTCCCAAAATTAATACTTGGAAAAAAATGCCCCTGTTACAGTTCCTGTTCCCTCACTAGTGGTTCCCACTCCTTCACTTGTCTTCCAGTGCCCTTAATAGTAAGCAGGACTGTGGTACATGTCTACTGAGATCAGAAGTAGCTGAAAAGGAAGGAGGCTATGAAACTTCTCTGGCATGTTCCCAGTGAGCCACTGTGCCCCTTCAAGTGCTCCTACTTCCCTGAAGAACCCTTTCACCACCTTACCCATGCCAAATGTCAGAATAACCAATTGTGTGGCCCTGATCCAACCAAAAGGGCAAAGCCCTGTTGTGAGGGCCAAGTGTAGATGGCTGGAGGAGAGATGGGAGTATCTTCAAACTACCACAAAAGGAGAAGGTGATGGATGCTTTCCCACCTAGGCAGCAGCAGGCGAGTTGCTGTTTCACAGCTCTTGTCTGTGTCAGACAATCTGTCATTTGCAAAGGCAATTAAAGAGTGCACCACAAGAGCCTGCTTTGCTGAGCAGGGAGGAGAGCACAGGCTCTTTGAGATGAATGTGACCAGGAGCTATCGGGAGGTATTGGCAATAGTCCCTGAATGATGTCAGTGGGAGAACTGCAGTGGAGATGCCCGGAGAACATCAGGCTGCTTATCTCAGCCAGAGCTCATCCTTGCTGAGCTACGGGAAAGGTCACACTCGTGACTACTGCACTAGGCTTCCTTCAGACCCTGCCCAGCGGCTGCGAATCAAAATGGAAACGAAAAAGAAATAAAGCTTGAAGCCAGCTTTGGAAAGGAGGGGAATGAGGCTGTGATGTGTTATCACATTGAGAACATGTACGTTTGCTGAGTACATCCTGCTCCTTTTTCCCTAGCAGATAAACCACAGGGAAAATATCGTTAGCTGTGACTGTCAGCCGAGGTTATTCCTATGGTTTTCACTGAAAACTGGGGCTAGAGTTCCTGAGGCTGGACTTCTGTAGTCCCTCCTTGGCTGTGTTACCCTGCCAGGGGTGTTACAGTGGCTATCACAAGGAGACAAAAGAGGAGAAAAGATGATAGCTTTGTCACTTCTGCTTCCTTGGTAATGGTCTGAGAACTTTTTTGGAGGAGGTCAAGCAGCTTGGGGATCTTGAGGGTAAAGTTTCATGAGGTCCTTCGTGCTGATTTTGGGCTCTGCTACCCTTTTGCAGGGCAAGGACTCTGCTTTCATACTAACACAGCACCACAATGACTGACATTATCTCACTCCATTGCTTGGTGTATCTGGAATATGCCTTTTCTAATAAGTGTGGGGAAAATGGAATTAATTTTCTCTCTTCTTAGAATTTAGATGATAGTTTCACCAGTGCTTCTTTCAACAGAGACATTTTTACGTAATAGAAAATACCAAGATGGTATTTCTCTTTTATCTGATATAATACATTTTTACTTCACAATAATGTGGCACAGCAGTTGAATTTTCAGTGCCAGTGTAAATAGTACCTGCATCATATTACCAATGACTGTAAGATACTTTGACACATGTCTAAAACTCAGCTGCTCTCTCGAGTATTTTGATGTTCCCTCATAAGGCCTGAAGAAGATCACAGTCTAATGGAAATGCATTCAAGACAAAAGTATTTTGGACATCTATTTTGTTTCTTTGGGATGCATTATAGTACCAAGAGTTGGGAGCAGGATAGAGCCTTCACATCCTCAAGTCTCTGAAATGTTTGCAAGCAAATTGCAGTGCTGATCTGTATATTTTAACTGGGTCAGACTGAGAGCCATTTGAACGCTTCATGCTCTGCATCTTCCAAGTAATTGCAGTTTAAAGATTCATTTTAATGTTAATTTTCCTAGTTATATGTTTGAAGCTGAGCTTGGACTTCTGCAAAAAAGAGGTATATCTCAATTTGTTTTGAATCTGAAACCAATCAACTGTCAGTATAAAACCAAACCCACTTTATAACTTTACGTATTGAAACTTTTTTCCTTGTGCTTTTGAGGTGGTGAATGACAAAATTCTCACTTTTAAAATTACTGTTTAAAAAAACCCCAGTGGATAGGCTTTCTGAAGAACGATAAAACAAAATGCTGCCTCATGCATTTATCTCTGAAACTCAGGTTGTTTCAAAGCAAAGAAAATACTGGATACTACTTTCTGAGACCCATGTCCCACTCACCTTTTCTCATTTTTTTTTTTTTTTTATTATTTGGTTGGGGGGGTTTTGCCGCTTTTTCCAAAATGTGATTCCTAAGATCAGTCCTATTACCTCCAGACACTAGAATTGGCAGGACCTTTAGGAAAATGAAAACCAAAAGAAGTTTTGTGATGACTGAGTGAGATTTAAAGCTGAGGGCTGGGTCTTCTGGGTTCTTCTCCAAGCTGCACCCCAAACTGAACTCCAAAAGGAGCATAAACATTCAGCTCAGGACATTCTCCCCATGTTCTGCCTGCGCAAAATTATTGCTATGAGAGACTTCAGTGATTTAACCTCTTGACTTCTTTCTCACAGAGCCAGCAGATGTGTCTCAGAGGCTCTGTTTCCCCTCCCTACACAGCCCTGAGGGCAATGCAGTTCCAGGTTACACTTTCTTGTAGGGAGTCTGGCAAAGCTCTGGTGCAGTCTTTCATATGGATGGGGCTGGTTACTCTGTTTGCTTTGCAGTAACCCTGCCAGTGTGTTAAAGTCCTTAAGGGAGAACAAACTCTTCCCCAAAAGAAAAAAAAAGAAAAAAAAAATCCATTGGTGAAGTGGGTTTGCTATGTAAATAAGTGTTTTCCCAGCTGGCCTCTAGGAATGGGCAGCCTCAGATGCACTTGTTGCCACACAGGTGGAAGTGGCTTTTGAGGCAGTGGGACAGCCGTAGTGAGCACAGCTATCAAGAGTGAGCTGAAGTGGTCACTGATAGCAGAGACAGTGGCTGGAGACACAAGTGGGATTGTCAGGATGAACAGAATGAGGAGAGGCTCTGAAGATAAGGAAAAAGCAGCTGAATTAGATTAGGGATTCAAAACAAATGGCATTCTTTGAGTGACCAGGCAAGAAAGGCAGCTTTGGAAACAAGACAAAATAATAGCTGGACAGTAAAGAAGGCAAGCAAGTGAATGATATAGATTTTATTGCAGAAATATGCAGCAAAAAAATTTAATTACAGTCATGATTTATTAAAATGAGCTGGGAAGCGTCCCAGTTCAAAGAAGCTTTTATAGAGGAGGCAGCCCACATATTGCCTATCCAATTATCAAGAGAGATTTGTGGATATAGGATGTGGAAACTGGCAGCCACAGGGTGAATGGAAGTGTGTCTGTAAATCACATTTTGACAAAGGAGGGAGAAGGCTGTCTTGGCTCATCAAAACCACTCCCCCATCTGTCTCTTTTTCTCCAATTCAAGACTGAAGTGTTTGTCCCTTCAAACAGCTGTCCTGCCTTTGCTTCTTTTGATGCTGTGAAATTCATCAATATTCATCAGAAATGGAGAGAAAGAGACTAATTTTCAGCAGGGGCAGCTAAGTGACATACTGTCAGCACTAACAGTGGCAACAAGACTAGATCCTTTGCCTCTATCTCCCATCCTGGACACCTACCCTGCCACCACAGTGCTGCTGGCTGGAGGAGGTCTGCCAAGGACTGCCAGGATTTAAGTGTGATGTTCACACTAATACTAGCAACTCCAAATGAGAGCAAAGGAAAATCTAAGCAAGCTTGCAAGGTGATGGGCAGAAGCTTTAAAGGGTGTGCTCTTGTGTCTAGCTTGTTGGCAAATGAAAACTTTCATTGTTCTTTAGAGAACTTTTTAACTAGCTTGTCTGATTATCTTTTGGAAAAAGTTATTTTGATTATTTAGTCTTTAATTAGAAATTAAGTTTTTAAACCTGTGAACCTCTTTACCAAGATTGTGGTCTGGGTAGACCAGTTCACATTTTTCTCACTCTATGAAGTGGCTTCCTAGTTAGTAAAAATGATAAAGCATCTGCTTTTGTTTTAGGATTTGCTAATGTTGTTAATGTGTTATGTGCATAACTGTATTGAGTTGACAGTCTAAAAGGAGCTTAAAGCCTGTTTCAAACTTATCACTGTTGCTTAGAGCAAAGACAGATGTTATAGATCTGCAAACATTTGTCACCCTGGGAAGAGAAGCTCTGGGAAGTGTTGGGAGAGACACTTTGCAAGGTTCCACAAGACAATTCCACTTGTGGTGTTGCATTTACCAGTGTCACCCCCACGCCCACAAGTCTCTTGTTCCTCCTGTTGGTTATACTTGCAATGGTTCCCCTCAGATTTGAGGGCTGGGATGCTGCCTAGACTCTGTTGGTGTCTGTGTGGGTGGAGGTGCTACAGGTGGATATCTACTCACTAGTCCCTGGGGGATGACACATAACTTGGTTTTTGCCAGGTATGGCTGATCCACGCTGGCTGCAGCAGATCAGAAGTGATTCCAGGCTTACCATGTCTGTTCCTTTATCAGCCAGCCACTGCAGGAGGAGAGCAAAAGCCAAGCTGAAAAGCAAGATGGACACTTTTTATTATTTCTGTACTACAAGTACTTTTTTTTTTTTTCCAGAAGGCCCTCTACACAAACCAAATGAAGATATTTCTTCTATACAGTGACAGTCCAGAAATTCTGATTTGTTCTTTGGAGTTTCCATTGAAATTATTGTGCCCTCAGGCTGTAGCTCAGTGATTTCAGGTACCTCAGAGTCTGAAGTTTTACATTAGCTACATAGTTACCTTACTAGATTGAAACTGTTCGTGGAAAAACAGTGTTCCTCTCCACTTGAAAATCTTGATCAGATGGAGATTTCCATAAATTTTGCATCCATGAATACAGACAAAGAGAAACAGAAACAAAATCCCAAATGATTAAGTACATCATTATTGCAATTGTCTGATATTTAAGAATCTTATTTTGTGAAGAACATGAAAAGCGCATGTGTTTTTGTTTTGTTTTCTTTGGGATGTTTTGTTGGGGTTTTTTTGTTTGTTTTTGTGGGGTTTTTTGTTTCATTTTGGTTTTTTTGTCAGATCCATTTGCCATCAATCCATACTTGCTATTGGTTTGAGATGTAAATATGAAACTTACCCAGCATCACTGAGATTTGCCTGGTTTCATGTCGGAGTTGGACTTGCATTTGGCAAATGTGCACTTGCAGCTGATCCAAACCCATTTAGAAGCTCAGCAGATGCTTCTATGAGCCTCTTCTATGTTCTAAATGGATACAAAGCAGAAACCCACGTGCTTTCTGTGCTGTCCTGAATTACGGATTTTATTCCTCATGTTAAAAAACATTTGACACATCTTCTGGTTTGTCATTTTCAAACATGATGGAACGTGATATACCAGGTTCTACCCGAGAAATGGTGCTGGGACTCCAGGAACTGCTCATTTCTCTAAGTCTCTGCTCTGGTTCTCTTGAATTCAATAACAATCTCCTCAGCAGGAGAGAGTGAGGGCTCTATGTGTTGCAAAGACCAAACACTACAAATAAAACCAAAATTAGTTGTGGACTTTGCTGAAATCCTGCACACCCTGCATTATGGAGTAGTTCAAACAAGAAAATCTTGATGATAAAGGGACTCATATTTTTGAGATTAGCCGTCAGAGGACTTTTTGACAGTGAGTTTTCTGAGGAGGCAAAATTCACTTCAATTTTCTGGTCTGAAAATGTCAACAGTTTGGGTTTTTTGAAAAAAAAAAAAAGCCATGAAAATAGTAGAAAAGAAAAATGGGCTGCTGTATCTTAGATGTCTTACAGGGTGCTTAGATATATTAATGCACTGATAGATTCTGTGTTTATCAAGAGTGATCACCTTAATACTGAGCTGAAATACTAAATGGAGAAAAAACTATTGTTGTTGTGACTGACCCAAATCTGGCAGGATTCTTTGTTGCTTGTGGCTTACATTTTTAAATTGTTTTTCAGCTACTAGAACTATGGCTTCTCTGAAAGATGAGCTCAGAAAATGAAGGTCAATAACAGGAAAAGAAAAACCTGCTGCAAACCCCTCTAAAGGCAAAAGGTTTAAACCTCTGGCTCACAGTGACTTATAGGAAAGCCATCATCATTTTGTTTGCAGTGACTAAAGGTCAGCATCTTAGCCCTGCGTGGGACTTCTTGCCTCTGAAACACATTTAGTTAATTATTACCTCTTAATTTATTTTCTACCGTAGAATAAGCCTTGCTGTGCGAAGCAGAGCATAGGAAACACAAGATGGTGCTTTTCAGTGGCAAGTCTTCAACTATGGCAACATTTTTCGCAATATTAAACCACAGAATCCATAAGGGAGGTACCATAATAGCAAAATGGTATTAAAAATGATGGTGTATTTTATAAGAGCTTCAAGCACACCTCATAATATTTGCAGATAATCTCAGCTTGCCAATTTGTCAAGTCATTATTCTCCATCTGTGATATCCAGTGATAACCACATAGATTTTTAATTCATTTTTATCAGCAATATGAGTTCATCTCTAACGTTTTGAAAAAACAAAAAAACATTAAAAGCACTATGAAGACAATATATTGTTATTCCAACATGCACTGAATCCTGCACAACAGCAAATTAAAATATTAAGATAGTCACTTTACAAAGACAGCGGGGTTATATGCCTTTATATGCCACTATCCACACATGTTTTTTGCAATTTTATTTCCTGAATTAGTGATCATGGGCATGTTTTGTCTGGGATGAGACAATTTCACAGAATTAGGTGCATTAACTAAAAGCCAGTGGTTGCAATTAGGCATTCAGTCATACCGAATACACTACCTCAAACCAATATGAGCACATGGCCTTAGATCCCCGAATAGCAGACACTTGCTGTCCCTGGAGAGGAGCACAGTAAAAGTTTAAACCTTTTTTTCATGGCTTGGATACTGGTAGATATACACACACATCCTTGCCCCACGGACTAAGCAGCAGCCACTTCATCAGTGCAGCAGAAGTTACTTTTAGAAACTGGTGGAGAAAGATAGGTGGGAATGAAGGAGACCTCTGTGCTGTGCCCTAAAACTTTTGAGTACAGTATTGTTTTTGACGACAGTGATGTTAAGTTGCCTTTTTCACACTGTGAATTAGCACTGAGTATCCAAAAGAAGAGACCCAGGCCTTCCATTGGCACGTCTCATAGGTTGTGTGCTCATAGCACGTTCTTCCCAAACTGCACTATTCCAGATGGACACTAGAGAGCTCCTTTTACCAAAAGCAGCTCAGCGAGGGGAGGCTCCCTGAGAGGCGACTTCCTAATATTCCTCCCCCTTTTTAGGGGAGTTTTACTCTTTTTTCATTTTTGTGTTAAAAATTAATATTCTTCAGGGAAGGCTGTCTTTGCCAGAGCGATGGCTGCCGCTGTAGCTCCACATCTCCTAACCTCAACAAGGTAGAGATTTTGCAACTGTAACTTGGGAACTAATTATACAATTTCAAAGATAGCAAAAAGTAAATCAAATGCTGCCAGCTTGGAAATTATAATTAAGTTTTCCTTGGAATAACAAACACACTCAATATGTGATTTATTATGACTACTACTGTATTAATGATAGTAATAGTCTGTGTCATGCACCTATGCAGAGTACGTGTTTTCGTTTAAATTGCCAGATTACAGTCACAGATGCAGGATGAATTCTAACTAGCTCTCTGCAGTCACTCTGCTGATAACCTTAGGCCTTACAACACACAAGCTATTGCTAAACACCACTCTATTAGCAAGCAATATAACAGGATGACGACTGGGTCTACTTTTTTTTCATTAGCTGTGTTTGACCTGTCCCCCACAGTTGCCTTTACCCTATCAATCTTTTATTCAAAACCAAAATAAAATCTCCTAAGATGTCACTGTAAGGGCATATGCATTCCTGCTTTGCAGACTCTGACGCAAGCACAGGCTGCTGCGAGATGCTGTATAGAAGTGAAAATCCTATCCTATTCCCCATTAGGGATTTTGCTCTAGGGTTTATTTGCAGTTAATTGTGTCCTGAGGTCAGCAACAGCAGGAGGGCATGTGAATTTAGCGGGATGGCTCAGGATTTTGCATCCCAAGCAAGTCCTGTCTCACTCCTATCTCAAAATCCTGGAATGCAAAGACGGAAAAAGTCTATATGAAAACTTCAGAAAGGTTGGGGAAAGCCTTGTTCCAACCTTTCCTGTACACTGTAGTGGTTCTTGGCTAGGGCAGAGAAATAGCTGGCACTACTGGGACCTGTCACAACAGCTACTGAAGTTCTTACCAGAAGCATCAGCACATCGATGCCCAATCTCCTCACTGTTTCCTCTTCTTCCCAGTGCAAGCCAGAACACAAGATCCAGTGAAATCTGGAGTGGGGAGCTTTTGTGCTGCATGCAGATCTTTCCATCCCAATCATTTTGTGCCCTCAGGGCAGAGAATGGCCTTGCAATCAAGAGATGTGTTATTTTCTGTCTGCATTATTTTCTAGTTTTGGGCACACCTCTTAGTCTTCCTTTATCTCTGTTTCAATAATAAAACCAAGGTTTGCTTTCTTCCACCATTTCTTTGTCTTGTTCCCCTGCCTGGATTGGGGCCAGGAGGCTTTCACTGGGCAGGTGTGAGGGCTGGCAGCTCCCTGGGTGGTTTTAACAAGGGCCAGTATCCTAACAAGGGTGCAGGTGCCTGTCAAGTCCCATGAAGAGGCTGGTGTCTGTGCTGATGATGGCACAGCTGGGGGACCAGGCTGGCACAGCTGGCAGGGTGGTCCACAAAGTTGGAGGCTTGCTGTTGGTTGCTTAGTGACACTTTCAGCTAGATGGACCAATTCATTATGGATTAAAATGTTCCAGACCCAATTAGACTACTTGCAGGCAGCCTGACAAGGCAAAAATATTTATTGTTGTTTTTGCCTGGATGTAGAAGAGGATATTCTGCTGGACTGAGTCATATCTGATCAGGTTTACATAGAAAGTCAAGGAAACAATATTGAGTTCTGAGGAAGCATCTCTTCCTGGACAACTCGACCGTGTTAATGACAGTGAACTGAATTGTGTCATGAACATCTTGTCACTTAGCTTCCAAAACCAGCATGTGGCAATGATAGCTGAAAGGTGAACTCTAGTGTTTTTTCCTTTGTTCTTTTCACCCCACAATCCTCTGAAAATGTGTAGATAGCTGGAAAGAGAGAGGATTTTCAGTGTAGGGCAGCTCCAAAGAAGGTCAGTATGGGAGGTGAGAGGCTGCCTTTTGATTCATCTGAAATTCTCTCTTATAAACTGCACTGTATGAGCCTTGGCCCTGTCATCCCACAACCTGGCTCCCATACATGCAGAGCAAGTCACCAGCATGGCACTCACCAACCAGCTACCTAAATGACCTTGAGCTACCAGGAGGATTCTTTCCTACTTCTTGTGAACAGAGGTTCGTAATGATAGAAAATGTAACAAAATTCAGCAGCAGCTTGCCGAATGTGAGCTAATGAAAAGAAAGGGTGTGGTGAAGTCAGAGCTAGCAGTCTCTTGCAAAACCCCGTTTCTCAGAAAATTGTGTTTTATGGTTTCCAGCACTGGGACCTCGCATTACACCCCAGCTAAACCTAGGAGGGCCCTGTCATTCATCGGTTGGTTTTATGGCATGACAGGAGTCTGGAAAATTAGAAGCCAGTTAAACAAATTAAAAAATTTAACAGAATCCTCTGCCTGTATCTTGCAAAAGAAGAAAGGAAATGCCTTGGGGTATCTTTTTCTCATAGGGAGGATAATATGGGCCCCCAAAAGGCAACAACAGCAAGGTGGCCACTGGAGAGAAAATCTCACAAAATTTTATAAAGGAAATGAAAATGTGATTCCTGTCAAATCATCTCTCACAAGTCCATCTTTTCTCATCAACATCTCAGACCATGTGATATTCAGCTGTGGCTGTGAACTACTTTTCCCCTCTAATTTTATTTTGCTTCAACTGTCCAGAGAGAAAATCTTTTGGGAAGTATCCAAGACCTCAACATCTAAAGAACCCGTTCTAAAATCTAAATACAATAGCTCTGCCAATTTAGCTGACATATGTGGTTATTTCAGTGTCAAAGCACTCTGGGACCTTTTAATCCCCTTCTCAAAAAAAAAAATTAAAAAATCCCAGTATCACTTTATTTATCTCCCCAAAATATTTTGGTATGTGGTATTTGGAGAAATGGCTCATTTAAAACCATTTTTATAAACCATTATTGAATGGATGGTGATCCATAGGCTATTCTTTTCATCAAGATGTCACTCACTGTCAGGTCTGACTAACAAGAGTTCATAGACCAGTGATGAGCATAAGCGGTCTCAGCGACATGAACACGATCCCGGCAGCTCATCTTACTGCAGCTTAGCACGGATTAATTTCCCATGGCAGACGCCAGCCTCATGCCAAAACCCCATTTCTATGATTTTTCTCTTCTTCAAAATTGTCAGTCTGTGTAACTACAGAGATAACAAGAAACAGGCCCAAATTACAAAATGTGGATCTCTGCAGCACCTCTTTGAAGCTGGGCTATGCCTGAGTTTTCCTTCAGGCTCCTCTCCAGTCCTTTCCCTTATAAAACTAACCAGAATTTGGTATGTTTTTACCTTTTTTTATCAATAGGTCTGTTTAAGCAGCAGTGATATAAATTATATTGACTCCCATGTCATTAATTTTTTTCTCTTTATCTTCTCCCAAGGGAGAATTAAGAGTACAGAGGTGTAGTTTGTTAGAGTGGTTTGTTTGCTAGGATTATGGTTTTTGTTTATATTGAAGAGTGTTGGCCTTTTTGAACAGAAAAGATATTTGCGAGGGTCACAAAAATAACTGTCTTGCAGAGAATCACTCATAATTCTTGAAGCAACTTCCAGGGAAGCTCCGTCTCAGTCTGCATGACCTCTAATCTACAAAAGAAAAGGTTGCCTTGTGCCTGAGGGACAGAGCTGTGGCAGGAACCCAGTAATAGTTAAGATATGTTGGGCCATGGAGCATCTCTGAAAGCCTCTAGACAGCCCACAGGAAAAACTAAGAAGGACCTAGGATGTGGCAGTGAGGTCAGATGAACTTCAAGCCAAGGATGGAAGAAAGGGACTGGCATCATGTGTTCTCTATAGAGAGGTGTTGCAAGTTTAGGAACAGTGAGTAGGCTAGATTTGTTCTCAAACTGTGACTCTTTTTTTTTTATTTCTAGGCCTTCCAGGCTCCAAATACTGTCTGGGAAGTTTCCAGACTCCTATTGAGGGATCCTAGGAGTGTTTGAGCTGAACTGCAGATGACTCTGGGCTTTGGGCTGAAGCCATGAGAAATTTTGTAAGCTCTAAACCAGGCAAAGCTCACTAATTTGTTTTTTAAAGGTTGAACAATAGAAATTCAAAGGTTACAAGTTCCTACAAGAAAAAAGCTGGACTGGAATTAGGCAGGAGAAATCAGGTGGAACACATAAAGGCGGTGTGAGTGGGCATAACAAAGTAAGGGAGACTCATCTGCTCAGAGAAAATCTGAAAGGAGGGAGTTCTGTGGTCCCCATTAGCAGCAAGAGCTGAAAACTCTGAGCTCCTCAGCATGCACTCTTCTTGTGGAAAACTGGGAAAAGTCAAACACATCTTCCCAGAATATTTCAGGTAAGCCAAGGTTTCATGTTCACCGTTCACTCGGATAAAAGGTATGTAAGTATTGCTAGAGCATATGGCTCGTAATTCTTTATATTACCTGGTTTGTAGCCCCAGAACTCTACAGTAACAATGTTTCAAATCTCAATGTGAACTAACAGAGGAAAGAAAGGTGATTTTAGCCAAAACAAAACAGGATATGCACATGCTCTTACACCCTCGTGTTCTTCATACTGTTCCATCGCTGGATCAGGATTTATTTTTCCCTCCTTATCTGGGTATTTGATGGCTCTAAGCCTGTTCTTTTCTTCCTTTTATCACTTCTTTAGGGCTTTGGTTTGTAGTCTGCCCTCTGTTTCACTCTATGTGTAGTCTTCAGTTTAGGGATGTCCTGATAAACTGCACATGGATGTGCCGGCATTTTGATACCCTAGGTGTTATCTGCACCTACTATTCTCACAGCACTTCTCCTACTGGTCCGTCTGGGCTTCCACATCTAGATAATCACTTTCATTTGGAATGGGCTTGATATTTTTATTAAAAATTCCTCAGGCATTACAACATATTTTACCTGTCTCACTCACAGGAGTCAGAGGATTCACAGGAGTGCAGATGACTGCTGAAGAGCAAGGATCACTGGGGAGGATCTGATTTATCCTACCACCAGTTTGAGGGTCACTTAAGTTCATGGTCTGTGGAAACAGCGGAGAGAAAAAAGAGAACACAGAAAAGCTACTCCAATCATTCCCAGCTGCTCATTGTCCATCCTGCTTCTTCCTGATGCTGCCCTTCTCAATCAGGCTTTCAAATTGTTTCCTCTGAGAAGCTGTACAGCATTTTCTTGCTTTGATTTTTAACTGATCTCTTAGCTGTCTGTGAATTTTTCAACTGCCTAGGGAAAACAGCAGAAGCAGAACCAGTGAAAATCTGACTGGTGTGATAAATTTCCAGCTAGCATAGCTGGCTTAGGGAGTTGTAATTGTACTTGAGAACTTACCTTTGCCTTAACGTAGTCAGAGCTCCTCAGTACACCTTGGTGTAAGAGGACTAGGAAGAAGCAGCAGAGCCCAGAGTGACTGATATGCTGTTTTATCTGGAGTGTTTGTTCAACATAAGCACCAGAAAATAAAATGAAACTGTGGCTTCTTGCAAAAATAAAATCCAAAGAAGTCACCTGAAAAAAAAAAAAGTCATATTCTTTTCCCAGTAGCTTGTATGGAAACTTTCACCCTCCTCAAATTAAAGTGACTCCATGTGGCTTATTCTACAATATAGATTTTAATATTTTTGCTAAAATTTATTCCAGCTGTTGCTAATCATAGAGATAGGAATAATATTATTATAGAGAATCTTGAATGGACTTGGTGCAGATTTATTAATTTGTAATTTTTCCATCTTAAACCCAAATATTAAAAAATAGATGGAAAGAAAGAAAGGTAATTGTAACCACTGGCTTCTACTTCACCATGATGAAATTGAGCTTGCTTGGTAATCAGAGATTAAATGTAGAGATTTCCTGATTTTATCCAAGATTCTGATTTTATCAGACCATTTGCAGTGACTGCAATTCAATTGAATCTAGGGATGCCAGAGGATCTTATGTATAAATCGGTACTTTTAGGAGAGAACTGCTGCTGCATTCCAGCTCGGAGATTCACAGAAAACAAAACCAGCTGAATCTGAATAGTGAACAGACTTGGGGTGTAGAACTGTCTGTTTTTATTTTGACTTATGAACTTCAAAGAGACAATTGCATTGGGCAACATACAGCCAACTCTGAAGACTGAATATAGGGTCAAATTAACTGATTCAGTACAGTCCAAATTGAAAATGCCTCCTTTATCTCACCAAAATCAGATTCATCTTCTGAATCAAATGCCTCCATACAGGAGCAATATGAATCCCAACCACTAAACATTGATCAGAGTTTCTTACCCTGTGTTTTACTCCAGTTGCCCTCAGCAGCGCAGCATCCAACTGAACAGCCACATGACAATTTACATGTGCCTTTACACAGCCTTGTAGGAAGCATATGGTGTCTGAGTTACTAATATGCATTTCTTGGGAAAGCTATCCTTTAAAATCAACTTCTCGCTATCAAAATCCCTGTATTAACTGGCCTCATACCCATTCTGATCTGCTTAAACTCAGAAAAATGTTCCAGGAGTGAAAAAAGGTTGGGTCATTTAAGAATCCCTCATTTGCTTACACAGAAGTGGGCCTATCTTGAGTTGAGTTTTTCCTTTTTAATTTTTGTGGTTCTTGGCCATTAACTGATTACCATGAAGTGCATAAAAATTCAGCTTAAACAGTCTTGTACTTAATCAGCAATAAATAGATGTGTGTTACAAGTGATAACTCTTATGACTCAAGCCCTATATCTGCACTTTTCCCTTGCTCTGCTGCAATAAAAAAGATCTGTCAGGCAAGGGCAAGACTGAGGACTTTCTCTGGTTTTGGGAAATTCTTCCAGTGCTCCCAGCATAGGAAAAGTACAGATACATGCTGAGAAATGAAAGAAAAATGCTTTGACTCCTCCACTTGCCATTTCATCATGGGATTTTAAACACTCAGATCATGCACACAAACATGGAAAAAACAAATCTCCCCAGCTGATGAGTGAACATGCTGGAGTGGGCAAGGTCAGCTACCTATACCTATACAGTCTGCCTTCGGTTGGAAGGTGAAGAATCCAGTTAGTACTGGGGCTTGTCTGACCTTTGTATTGTCCCCAACCTTTAAATTGTGACTACCAAACACGTCACTCTGTACCACTTGCTGAATGCCACTTCCCTCTCAAGTCATGGATGCTCCATCCACTGTAGGGATTCAAAGATGCTGTACAATCCTGCCCATAGACTAAGGCTTAACTTGGGTTTCTTCAAAGGCAGAAAACTCATTTGTTTCATGAGCTGAAAAAGAGATTCCCTCTAATCCCGTAACAACTGTGGCAAGCTTTTCTCAGCTTGAAATCTCTCATTTTGCACAAGCATATGAAGCAGGTGACAAATGGGATCTGAAAATGGGTCACAGAGGACTCCGTGTAACTCGCCATCTGTGTAAGGGATGGGAAATGAGCAACCATGGGGATCCATCAAGCACTGCTTAACACGGGATATCTTCTTCTTGATATCACTTTGTAAATACTGAGGGGCTTGAATTTTCAGGGCTGATATTTAGTGCACACTAACTGCCATGGTCAGAAGGCTTATGGGGGCTTAGGAAGGCTTATGAACTTGAAATACTATATCCTTATTGAAAAGGAGAGTTCATCTTGAGGATATTGGATTGCTTTGTCTCCTAAGGATCACAGTACCAGGGTACCAAGAAGTTTTCCTCTCTTGCATATACTACTTCTGGGTTTTGACCACAGTTGAAAGTGAAAGCAAAGCCATAGGAACTTTTCCTGGACTTTAGGAAGAATGCACTAAAGAGAAACGTTGCGTCACGTGCATAGATCTAGAAGCAATTTGGTATCAAGGCAAAAGGATCATAAACAGGACTCCTTGGAGGGTCTCTGGACCACATAGATTGCTCTCTGTCTCTCCAAAGCTCCTCCAGCATAGATGGCACACTGGATTAAAGATGCCAGACTTGGTTCCAGGTTTGCAACACTCCATTTAGGATGAGAATTTCCTTTAAAAGCTAGCAGAGCTTGGTAGCTGGCTCATTCTTTTTTTTTTTTTTTCTTTTAACCACATGAACATAATGCATAGCAACTGAAGATTATATGCATGGCAGATACAGAGTTTCATCCTGGGGCTACTGAAATGAATTGCAGAACCGTTCAGTAACTGATGACAAGCAGAAATCAATTGGACCAGTTACCAAATGACTTAGTTGAAATGTAAAAGTATTTGTTCAGACAGCAAGAAACTATTTACATGTGCTACTTTCAAAATTTACCTCTAGCTATGACCATATGGTAATTTAATTTTTAAGTTGTATTTACTGCATTCTTATACTTTAATCAGTCAAGGCAAAGCTAAACTCTTCAGAACTCTATGTTTAAGTTTGAAACTCAAAACATCTGCAGTTTCTCCCTGCCTTTGAGCAGTTGCCATCTTCAGATAATAACAGATCAATCGGTGCTCAACCCTTTGAAGTGTATCTGCTCAAATGTGTCTCCTGCCTTGCATACACTGCCGTATGTTTTACTCCAAGTGAAGCCTAAACTTTCCTGCTTCAGAAGTAATGAGCTCTGCTCAATTAGCAGAGCAAGGTTTTTTTGAGCTTCGCACATAATTAGTGTCAAGGTCTCTAGTTTTAACAGCCATTTGTTAATCTTTTTTATATAGCTGGCACAAAACTTGTGATTCAAATACAAAGAGGCAGTCAAATAGCTGGAGTGCTTCAACTACACTTGATTCCAGAACTCCTTTAGGCTTTTCTGAGAAGCAATTTGGCTTCACATTTCAGAAGTGATGACATGGCTACTTTAGGAAGAGAAAGAATCAAGGCTTGCACAAAGAAGAACACTTCTTGTTAGACCCTGGTGGTTTTGGAAGTGGCCAAGCAGCTTTGGAGCAAATCATCCCATCGCTATATTCTCTTCTTTCTCTCTTTCTTCTCCCTCCATGTATGTGCCCGCGTATATATGTACTGACTTGACATCCAATATACAACAGTGTTCAGTATATGTTCTTCTGCTCTGAATTCATTTTGCTGTTAGTTTTGTTATAGGTGATCAGGACTTCTAGCAACAGACAATTTAAATTCAATCTGTGATGGTGACTCCCTCATGATAAGGTAATATTTCCCTTTGTAGAGAAAAATAGAGATGATATGTTTGTATTTCAGCAGGCCCTGCTGTGAAGAACACAAGATCTTCCTCAATGACTGGCTGGAGCATTGCTTTGTCTCTTTCACATATTTGCTTGAGGGAAGAAAGGAAAGATCTGTTCTGTCTTGGAGAAGTGAGAATTAGATTTTCTTCTCATATAAGAAACTTGGCAAACCAGTGTACAAAATGTACTATAAAAATGCAAAATATAAAATGTATGCAAAAGTACATTTTATGCATAACAGTTCAATACACACATAAGAAAACAATTTAAAAAATAAATAGGCTTTTCTCCCTTGAAAAACTCTAGGTTTCTCACCCCGATGAAAGCTAATGGCCAGTGTTGGTGCCCTCCTAAGGAGAGTGAGGCAGTCCTGAAGGAAGAAGTCCTGAATGAGTCAGGACTGCTATCTCTCTCTTTTTGGTGTTATCAAACATGATGGAGAACAAGAAATTGTAGATCTGTGTAAGAAGCAATGTTATTTATTCCATGGACTGTCCCTATTGCACTGTGTGATGTTAGATGGCTGTGTATGATACTGTCATAAGATGTTGACAGGAAAATCTTGATGAGAAAATTATTTTTTATCACCTCTTCATCACTTACCATCTTAGAACTCTTCCATTTTTGTGAGCTATATGTGAAGAACTAGTTAAGCTCAAAGAGTGGACAGCAGGACTTGTGGCACAGCAGGGACATCTACCACTGTCGTAGGTAACACATGGAAAGACAGGGGCTGCACTGATGTCACATTGCTATCCTGGGCCCTGTTTTGTGGCAGGAGCAGGCGATCAGTGGGCTGCCCCCAGTCTGTGATGAAGGATAAGGACAGAAGGCTGAAAGACATTGGTGAGAAAGGCAGTGTGGACCCCGATCCATGGATGGAGTGGACCAGAGGTACAGAAGTTCTTGTTGGGAGGGGCAAGCCTGCCGACACCCAGCTGGGCTGTTGGGTTTATTGGATTTTTTGGGCTCACATCAGCTGACCCCTCCTAAGGCTGCCTGGCTCACCCACATGTGATGCATCTGCCCTAGGGAATAGCTGGACCTTCAGCTGCCTGTTTCAGAACTACAGGGGATTGCAGTGTTTGTTTGGTGGAGTACATTAGAATTGCAAATTTTACCTTCAGTTTACTGTAAGGCAATTCAACATTTAAATTCTACACATTGTCTTTGCTTTAATTAACATTAAAGTCCACCCTTTCCCTTACTCCCCCCACCCCTCCTCCCCCAGTAACTGTCACCATTTTAATTTTTTTCAACAAAAACTCCCAATTCCACCTTCAGGCATATGTGAAACAATTATATTATTTCCAGAGCTGCTGTGGGCTTTGGTACTTCAGTGCCTCAGGATACCAGGCTGTTTCTCTTCCCATGCCCAGATGTTGAAGTCTAGCTTTCTGTGCACAAACTTTGAAAGTTTGGTGAAAATGAAGACTCACACACCACCACGAATTCTATCCCATGCTGGTGAAAGCTCCAGGCAGCCTAAATGTCATCAGCCACTTAAAGGGAAACTTTGAATTGATGGCTCAGCTTCTGGTTGAGTTTCCTTCTGTCCCGGATATAAACACACTGTCCTAGTTGGAGTTAACTGTTATTTTTAGCTATGACAAAAGTGCATCTGAAAAGCCTGTTCTGTTTCTCTTGGAAAATACCAGATCACTCCAAGTGCCAAATATGCTGGGGGAAAAAGCATTCCTGGAGCAGGCTTGCCCTGGACAGTCTGCATGAACTCCTCATGGCTTCCGTTCCCGCTTTTTCCCACGCGCAGGCAGGCACACTCACAAGCACACACAGAGAGCAGCTTGGAACTGCACAGGCTGGTGCAGAAAAGATAGACACGTATCTTTTCCTCAAGAACAGATTCAAAGTGTGTTCAGTATATTCATTCACCTAATTGAATCTGCAGTGCACTGCCAAGCAGTGTTATTGTTTTGGTTGGTTGTAAGTAGGTTTTCTTTAAACGGTCAAACTTCATTAATAGAGTCCTTGTTTTTCTGTTTTTTGAAGAATCCATTACTACATACCTTGTCATGGGTATAAAAATGAAAGTTAAAAACGATCGGACCGTGGTGCGGCGACTGCCTTGCACTGGCAGCCCTGGCCACTGCTTTCTGCTCCAGGTGNTACATACCTTTTATATATGGCCGAATAGGTGATCTGATCATGGCCTTTCCTTAAGTGAAAGTTATTGGGAGTTGTCACTAAGACAAGAAAGGTCATGCATGGGAGGGAATGAACACACTGCAGGTCTCAAATGATTTTGGAAGAGGGACAGGAGATGGACCACAGCAAACAAATTCCACGGCACCAAAATGCCTTCCCTCCAGCAGGACACAGTGGGGAACTGTTTGGCACAGCCGAGGCTGCAGCGTGGAGGGTGTGGGGCAGCACCGATGTTGTGGAGCAGCGCGGGTGCGGTGCAGCAGCGTCGACACAGGATCAGCACTGGGCCAGCACTGATGTTCTGGAACAGCGTGGGTGTCGTGGAGCCGGCGGGGATGTTGCTGCTCCCCAGGTAAGTATGGCCCACAGGGAAGCTGCGACCCGCCGTGATCGGAGATGCCTGCGGAGGGTCGGAGAAAGCGCCGGCGGCAGAACAGCGGGGCAGTCCTGCACGCATCTCCCGGGAGAGGAGGGAAAGGGGCGACCCGCCGCAGAGAGCTCTGCTCGCTGCCCCGCAGCGCTCGCCGCCCGCGGGCAGTACGGCCTCGCGTGGGTGCTGCCGCGCCGCGCCGCGTCCCCCGCCCCAGTGTGCGGGGGCCACCGCGGGCAGAGCCCACCCCGCCGACGGGCTGAGGAGGTGGCGGCGGTGTGACAGCGCGGCAAGGAGCATGCGTGCGGAAGGGGGTGCGGGGGGGAGGAGGAGGAGGAAGAGGAGGAGAAGGGATGGCGCGGGGAGGCGGCCGCTGTTTATTTGCAGCCGGGCAGGCTGCGCCTCGGCAGAGCGCGAGTGGCCGGCGGCGGTCCCGCTGCCCGCCCCGCACCATGCG
>VYZS01005718.1:3746-15682 GCA_013400695.1 Neodrepanis coruscans | reverse complement strand
TAGTAACTACTCAAAGTTTAAGAACAGGAATTGTGAGGACGTGTGCAGAGAATACCAATCTGCTGCTGTCAGATGGAGCCCAGATGGCAGCCAATCATAGCACAAAGCTATGGCACCTATGAGTTAAATGCAGATATTATCGTCCACTTCGTAAGAACTGATTTCCCTGAGAATAACTTGAACATTTTTTCACCCACTCCAGAATTGTTCAGAATTTAAGGGCAGTTACTCAAATGTGGTGACATCAGATATACCTAATTTTCTACAGCTTCTATAAGTTCCCTTTTTCCCCCCATCTGCTTGTGTCCCAGAATGTGAAATGTAATTTTGCTTTGAGGATGTTTTTCTAAATTCATTAAAGAAAGCACCTGTTGACTTTGCAGGTGCCACACCCAAAATGGCTTCCTTCTCCTTCAGTTGCTTGAGTTCATCCTGTTCTTAAACTTTGAGTAGTTACTAAATGTTAAACTATTGTTCGCAAACATCCCAATCCATAGTTTCTTTTTGTTTGAAAAATTGAATACTGACACAAGGGCTACAATTAATTTTTGGTTTGTAAAGTTCATATATTTCTGAAAAGATGTAGGAGATGGGTTTTTCAACAACCGTAAAGGCAGCTGAGGCACTTTTTACTGCAGCTTTTGTATCTGGTATGTTTAGGTCTTGTGTTTGTTGTGTACAATAATTCGACTTTGCCTTTTTTTTGCATGTGCATCTCCTATTTTAATTTGTGCAAGAAAGTAGAATCTTAGATTCGCTCTTGCTTTGCAATTGCTATGGCAGCAAACAGTGTAGTGTGTTTCTTAGTTCATGTTTCATTGATTTCTAAACAGTTATTGAAAAACTTTTGTATCTCCGTTATTTGCAACCATTTTCATTCAAGTGTTACTTGAATGAAACAGCTCAATCACTGTTTTGTGCCATAAAGTCAAGAATTGTTTTATTTGATAGGTACTGTTTTCTGGCCAGTTCAATTCTCATACCAGGAATGAAAAATATTTAATTGTTCTGCATAGTTTTAATTTTTAATATGGATAGTATAAAATGCCTAAGTGTATCTTCTTAGTTCACACTTAAGTGCCTAATATATTTTAAAATACTAACAAACCATCAGCAAATTCAAAATATGGTATGTAGCCAGTGAAATTAGTTACAGTATCATGGTACATGTTATTTTTCTATGATTCTCTAATCTATTAAACAGTAAAAATTCATAGTTGTTTATTATGGTTTCAGAAAACTGAAGTAGCATCTGTTAACTGAAAAAGAGCAATAAGGCTTTACATTACCATCAGATGAAACAGAAACCTCAGTTAATCCAACTGTCCATTTTACAGCTAGTACAGCACATACTCTGATTTGTCATCTTTTTAAATAGTAAGACAAACTTTCCTAAACTGGTTTTATGAAAGTTGTTTATGCCTATGTACTGTAAAGGGGTTAAAATTAAAGTTTTGTAGAGTCCTTTTTTAGAAAGGCAGCAATCAAGGATTTATCAACTATGATTGATAATTAATAAGCATGAGCATACTTGAAGTGAGAGGATTCATGTAGAGCCGTTTGATTTCTCTCTGTGACAGTTGTTCAAGTGATGTCAATGAGAGAGAGAGTACAGCTTGGAGGTTGGGTTGGAAAGGAGGTACAAGCTCCTTCTGTCATGTGGTCTCACGCTTTCACTTTGCTCTGGGTTGGGCTAGCAAATAGAAGTACAATAATAAAGTCAAACCTAATACACCATTATCTTTTTTTGATCAGCTTTTGAGTGGTATGTCCTAGAGGTGAGAGTAAAATTTTGTGAAGTAACTCCAAAATTATATTCCTGCCTTTTTCTTCATATACTATGTGTTTAGAACAGTCCCCTTTTTTGTCTTCCATTATCTATAGGAGGAAGAGAGACGGTTACGCTCTGGTTTCTAGAGGGCCAAAGCCCTCTATTTTCTATTTTAGAGTTAAATTATGAACTTACATGATTTGAAGCTTTTGTATATCTAATGCTAGCATTTGTTTTATAAATACTCTGTATTTGTTCTCTTGTGACAACAGAGCTGTGTAGCAAGTTTTTAATTTTTCAAGACAATGTGTGTCTATGTTTTACCAATCTAGAGACCTGTATATTTGAGTAAAAACTCTTCAGGAGATAGCAAAAATATCCAACAGCAACACTGAATTTCAAAATTTGCTAAATAAGATTTGGCATATGTTGTCCTCTGTTCTTCCTTTCATTTTTCTTAGAATGGAAATTCAGTAGTGATGGATATTACTGTAATTGTATATAGCGTTTCCTTTTCCCCCTTAGACTGCTTTGTCAATAGTAATTTCCTCAAATGTGCCAAATAAATACAAGTAAAATTCTTAAATCTAAGTATGATACTTCCCAATTAACATAAAATGGATTAATAAATATTGTTAGCACTTTTAATTGTAATCCTAAAAATAGGTTATATTAACATAAAATCATAAACAACTCCTTTCCTTATTTGTCACAATATGTCTCATTATTCCAACCAACATAGGTGTGGGTTGCATTGGATTTTTGGTTTTAGTTTGTGAGTGTCAGTATTTATTTGCAAAAGTAGTGTACATTCAGTGGGTGTTTATATGAGATAATTAGGCCTGAGAAGAGTGAGCTGACAAAAACGGAACATATTTGAAAAGTTTTAGAGGCAAACCTTGGAAAACTGTGTGAATGAAAAATTGAAGAGAGGCAAGATACTAGGAATGGATCATGGTAAGAGTTACAGGATTTTTCTCCTGGTTTTTTTTTTGCAAGCATTCCCTGAGTCTTTTAAGGTTTTCCAAATTGGTAGGATCACAGTACCAGAAAAGTTACTTTCAGTAGTATTTTCAATGTGACTGGAGACAATTGCAGAATTTCTTAAGCCTATTGATGAAATTCAGTTCTGAAAACAGTCTTCTAAACTTTCATGTTTCAGGTCTTCTTCAAATTAAGCCTTTTGAGAAATTAATTCATGAGTTGGGGAAGTATTACTGAGATGTCATTTAGAAGGTTGACATAATTATGGTATTTGACATTTTCCTCATAGAGAACACAGGGTTTTCTCATGACATGCAGTGGAAACGTGGTTCTGTAGTTTGAGAAATCAGACTACTTATAACGAGAGGTTTAAGAATGAGCCTTTCAAATTTACTTTTTTTTTGTGTTTAAACACTTAACAGACTAGACCTTAGCAGAATGTAAGCACCAAAGACTATGAAAGTGATCTAGAAAGTTTACCTGCTATATACAAAATTAACATCCAGAGTAGTGGAAACTGCAGAATTCCCTGGAATTAGATTCTTCTGCATGTGGTTAGATGTTTCCTAGTGTGAAGAGCAAAATTTCTAAGCTCTGCTGTCATTCAGTGGCATGGCAAGGAGGCATATGTTCCTCATTTAACAGGCTTTGTAGTTGTGGACACCAGTTTGTAATGGTCAAAGTCTTGTATGTATTAATTTTCCTGCAATTTTTCAACATCATCATCATTTGAATCCCCTCTATGAAATAAAACCAAACCCACCTTTTTAAAATGTAGCATACAATTATGCTGCTTTGTGTATTGCATTAAAATAATGCTTGTTTTCTACATGTTTTATTCCCCAGAAAATTACTCAAGGGAGGTTGACAGATCAGTAAGGTTTAATTATCATCAAAGAACAGAAAAGATAAATTTATTATATATCTATAATGAAATCAATTTTCAATATATAAAACTCTTAAAAAGAATATTCTACTTTAGCATTAATGCATTACCATACTCAAAAGTTTAATCATCTATTTGCTGTAAAAGAATAGACTAGAGATAATAATAAAAAAATATATTCTAAAATGGAATTAGCTTTATGATGTTGATTGTTCTTCATTCTTCTGCAGGCAAAAAATGGTTATATTTCTGTAGGACACATGGCACTTGTTTTCATTTTTTTTCATTTGTTCAAACATAGTGATAGTTTGAACCTTGCATTTAAACTATTAAAAACTGGTTATTTAGTACACTGAATGATGCTGTTCAAGTAAAATTGCTTTCATTTGTTACTACATAACTGTGTAGCTTCACTGGGCTTCCTTTTTCCCAACTTTAACTTTTCAGAATGTTTTTTTTCAGAAATACCCAGTATATTTAGTTCTTTAAATAACTGCCATATAGTAACAGTAACCATTTTCTGAATGCACAGAAATGGTGTATGTAAAATTATAACAAAGTGTACTATTGGTATACTAAAATACACTTATATCAGTAGGAGTTAGCAGCAGATGCTTTATCATTTTCAGCAGAGTATTTCTATTTAAGTTGTCCAATGTTTGCATCACTGTTCTAATAATAAGAGCCAAAATTGTATTGAATACTAGTTTACCACAAGAAACTCACTGTGTAAAAGAATTCATGGGGGAGATGTTGCAAATGAAAACATGAGAGAAAAGATAATCAAAAAAGGGGTGTTTGAGTGGACATTCAGTGACAGTTATGAAGCAATAGACCTCTAAAGAATTATTTGTAATCCATGGATTCAGTATATTCTGAATGTGATTCATGCCCACTAAAAAAACAGAATCAAGAGAAGGCCTTAAGAGCATCAGTCTGCCACATTAAAAAGCTAGCACATCAAAAGACAGAGTTCTAGTCCATTGGTGGTTGAGGGAGGAGTAACAAGACACCAACATCTCTAGATGAGACAGCATAAGCCAAGCTCATACCACTGTGAGAAGGAACTCAACCTCTCACTTTGAGTCTTGCTGAACTGAGCAGGGCTGAGAGAGGACTCATGTGAGGGACAGGTGGTGACAGAGCAGATTTAACTGAGGTAAACATGCAAGCTGAGAAAGTACATGAAAAGAAAAGGAATATGATATCATATAGTTGTCATCTTGTTCATGTGTTCATTTTAATGGTTCTTTTATATATGTTGTAAACTACTCTAGAACTGACATTCATATGCATCTGGAAAAACTGGTGCAATCTTAGGAACTTGAAAGCTAGAAATGAAGAAAACTAATAACTGCCAGGGCATCTGTTACTTGTAAGGACCATTTTGGAAGGTAAATGAAATGGTACCTTTCCCCAACTTAATAATTTCATATACTCATGAACATTAGTTGCTTGTACATGGACAAGTTCATATTCATAAATAGTGGTGCTAGAAATCAACTCCCTGCATGCAAATGCAATTAAAAAGAGGTATTAGTATTACAATCCCAGTCTCCTAAGGGAAGATTTCACCTTTGGAAAATAATTTACTGGATCTTCTTCTAAGGGAACCTAAAATTGACAAATAAGAAAAAAAAGTCTTTTAAATGTATGCCAGTTCTTCCAGTGTTTGAGTTTTCTGGATTGTAACATTCAGTACATTTTCAGATTATATCTTTTTCTGTGCCGGGATTTATATTCATTTTTGTGTGCAGAGTTATTGCTGCTCTGTATGGGAACTGACATGTAGATGGCACTTTGTTTGCACTCAGGTGATATTTCATGTGTATAATTTTTAGTACTTGTTTGCAGAAATGTAGTGCCACAAACAGATGTGGCTTAATGTATTATAGTGAACCTCTGATGTTTTTTTTAATTCAGGTAATCTGAAGACACCCTGTTTCATGTAATGGGCTCCTGCTTTCCATCCATCACTATAGTAAATAAACACGGAGGATTTTTTTCTATCTTCTTCTTCTTGGGACATCACGAGACGACCAATTTGATCAAAAGTGAAGCCTCTATTCAGAGCGTCAGACATATTTTTATACTATTTCTAACTTGCTCACAGCCTCTAATTCTATTACTATTGGCAGACAGTTCTTACACTATTATTATTGGTTAATAAACTTATGAGCACATTTCTACAGACTCTAATTGGTTACATCTCTTTACAGCAATAGAGATCCCTCGTGGGGCCTGTAGGCTTCTTTTCTTCTTTGTTTAAGTTTCTCTTCCTTATACCAAGGTCAAACTATGTTCCTTTGCATGCTTTCTCATGAGAACAGCCAGGTCGAACTGTCCTAGCATATCTCATGCATTCTTTTCCCATGAGAATAAGCCAGGCTGTAGNCGCCATCTTTCTCTTTCTCTGCTGGAGCTAGTCAGGGTAACATCTCTACATGCGTCCGCAACGAGTCCTGCCCCGCGTGCGGGCCGATTGGTGACTTCAGTGGCAACAGCACGGATTGAGGACCACATCTTTCCATCAGCACTGGTATTCCTTCCCGGGGAAGGAGGGGTGGGTGGTCGTGGTTTTTCTAATTGTCCCAGTGCCTTTTCAGGAGCCTGGCAGAAACCTAGCGCTACCCTAGAGTTCTCCTAATCTGCCGCAGGATTTGGAAGAGCTGTGGTCGCGGCTTCCTAATTGTACCAGTGCCTTTTCAGGAGGCCCGACAGAAAACCCAGCGCTACCCTAGAGCTTTTTCCCATCCAGCCGCGGGGTCCAGAAGAGCTTAATTTTTCTGTCTTTGCGCTTTATTGTCGGTTTTCTGTGTGTGTAAAATAAACCTTGTTATTTGTTTGTTTCTTTTTTTGGGTGTGTGTGGCTTCTATCGAACCTCTCTTGTCAGTACCACGCTTCCTAGTGGTAAAACCACGACATCCAGTAATTTAGATCCAGTAATTCCCATTTAGAATGGGAATTTGATAATGTTAATTTTACAAAGCTATTGATAGTTTTTCATTATGTTTTTCATTAATATTGTCAGTAGGCACTAACATGTCCAAAAGGAATACATGGATCTTTACTCTGTTGTTAATATAGCTGTCCAGGCTGCTTTAGAATTGCTATAGGGTGTGGAGTATTTGCAACTAAGTGTGAATGTCACTGGGTCAGAGGAAGTATGTCAGCTGGGACTTATGTTTGAATACCAGAGCCAATCAGTCGGATGTATCAGTTTGGATGTATCCTCATGGCTTTTTTTCCTTTGAGTGGTTCTTCTTCAGCCATGTATATGCCATTTAGAGACCTTTATGGTAATTTGATATTTTGTACTTAATATCCTAGTAAAATACACACATAAAGTTCACGTTATCAGAAAGAACACGTATTGCTAATGCCAGGAAAATGTAATATTCTGTGTATTTTTTTCAGACTTTTTTTTAATTAGGATATATCTGCTTGTACAAAAAGGTTAATTTCTGTCTAGCAAAGTGTATGCAGATGAGGAAAGAGCAGTCTGATGTTATTGTAAATTCATGAACTGTATCTACATTATAAGTTCATCTTTTTTTTTTTTTTTTTTTTTTTTTTTTTTTTTTTTTTTTTTCCTTACCCTTGAAAGGGAGTTGCTAGAAATGACAGGACATATTGAAACGAAGTCTCAGTTTCACACATGCCTAACAACGTTAAATCATTTTGCTTTCTCCGTAGGATTTTAAGACAGTGCTGTCTTTCCCCCAGTACCCAGGGGAGTTTCTGCACCCTGTGGTTTATGCATGTACTGCAGTTATGTTGTTGTGCCTGTTTGCTTCCATTATTACCTACATTGTCCATCACAGGTAAGAGTTCCATTTTAAGCACTTGTGTTAAATTGTCAGGATTGTGCTGAGGTACTTAATTTTTTTAAAACCTTATGGTAAAGATAAATGAAAGTGATCTGAATTACTGTTGGATAGTAATGGCAGCAATGCAATTTACACCAGAGAAATCAAAACAAAGGTTATGACAACCTTTCTTAAGCTGTTCCCAAGCTATGTGTGTTCTGCACACTTTTTCTAAGATTTCTAACTATTTCTAACAACTTAATATAAAACTGTATGCACTATCAAATTGCTTTCTGGCAAATTCCATTTGGACAGCACTTTGACCAGCTACACTGGCCATATTGGCTTCTAAGATGAAGTTTGGCTGGAAGACTAGTAACTGTCATTGGATGAAATAAACTTTCTTTGTCTTCTAAATTTTGAGGTTAGAAAACTTTTGTTTGCCTTTATGTGAAAAATTTATATAAACGCCATTTTAACTACATGCGTCTGGTTAAAGATCATTAGTAATTTAAAAGAGTAGGAATATATTGTACTGTAGAAACTGCTAAATATTAATTAAGTTAACTTAATGCAATCTATTCTGATCTTCAGCTTCCATTTAGTCCTTTAGAGATGTCTTGTTAAAGTTCTGTGAATCTGAAATTATGCAATAAGGCTTTTGCTTTTAGTAGTCTACTTTAAATGGTTGATTTGGTGGAGGAGACTTTTAAATCAGTAGACTTTTACAATTTTTACCATTGATTTTACCTTTTTACCATTTATTTCAGTGCTGTATAAGTCAGATTGTGACCTATAGGTAGACTGCTGCATATGTATTCAAGAGTCAGAGAATTTAGTTCTATCAAATGAAGTATTTTTTCAAAATAGTAATTTTCATAATAGATATGTTGGATTTTTTAATTGTAAAATGTGATTTTTTTTTTTTCAACAGCACAATTCGAATAAGTAGAAAAGGATGGCATATGCTTCTCAACTTTTGCTTTCATACTGCTCTTACATTTGCTGTTTTTGCTGGTGGAATCAATCGCATTAAATATCCAATTATATGTCAAGCTGTAAGTATCTGTCTTAGTAATTCTTACTAATAGAATTGAAACTTGCAACTGAATTTTTTACGTAGTATTGATAGTTCTCCTTCTTTTCATATATTGTTCCTGGATCTTAAGTTTTTCAAAATAAATCATTCTAAGGATGTCTTTTAAAGGCCAGCACTGGCAGTGTTCAGTGTTCATTTGTCACTCGAGTTTCTGTAAGACAGTGACCAATGCTTTAATGTGTCTGGAACTCAGATTTCCTTGTGGTTTGCTTTTTTTAAATAAATGCCCTGAAAACCTTAATCTTTCTCTGCTGTAGATGATAGTTGAAAGCTGTGAATTCAAAATATTTCTCTCTTTCCTATACTTTGAATTGAATATGTGAGACTAAATTTACTACTTCACTTTTGTAATACATATGCTGTTTGCTTGAGGGTTGCCCTGGCTTCACTGGGTGATCTCTAAATATACAATTGGGCCTCTTAACATTTATATTATGAATATGTCTTTTGATTACAACTCAAGCTAAGGAGAGAAAGCAGACCAGTATACTTGGGATTTATGGACCCTTGTTTGCATTGCTGGACTATTTCATATCTCTTGCTTCAGCCTTTTTAGGGCAATAATGTTCTGAGATGCACAGAGAGGGTGGGCTTTAGCTGCTTGGAATACAGAGGCTGAGTCTCCAATGTGGAGAGTCATTTCAGTCATTTTCTGTAATGCCTGATGAGGACTTGTTGCCATTTGTTTGTCTTAAATATTTCTTCTCATATTTTGTAGAAGTGCTTCAGGTCTCATGAATGTTGTTGGTATTTACGTTTAGTAAAGCACTCTATTTAGCCAACATTTTCCCAGATATTTTGCCTGTCACTAATCTCGTTCTTTGGAATGGGTGTAAATAGCAAGTGTCACCAACTAACAGCAGAGTCACTGCAAAATTTGCATAATTAGTGTAAGAATTATCACTCTAGTTTTCAGTGAGATGCTTTGGAAGCCTTTTGCATATATACGTGTGCACGACCATCAGTAAACATCACATGCAGATCTGTATGCACTGTAAGAACCTTCTACCTGTGAAGTCTACCTGTGTGTATTACATGCTATTCATTTAAATAACATAGTCATCCACTGGATTATTTTGAGATAAATATCTCACAATATCTAGTGTATGTGTCATAATTAGTCTGTAAGTTCTAACAAATTGAAATGTCACTTACCATTGTCTCTATCTACAGTTTGCAAGTGAGGGTAGCAGATTAGTTTGTAGGGCTGCCATGGCCTTGTAATTACATGATGGCAAATGACCATCTGTTGCTACAGTCGTTGTCTGGTTATTTACTTTGTAGATTGCATGGTAACAATGTTGTATTAACAGCTATAATGAAAAATTGATTGAGATAAATGTGTTATTAATAGCCTGTTATAAGTAATACATAAACTGCAGGGGTCTCTTCATAAAATGCATTATCAGTGACATCTGTCTCTTGCTATGGTATAGGGCCAGATCCTGAGCTGCTTGCACACTTAAAGAAACTGAATTGATCCATTCTTACATGTCTTCTAACCGGTTTCATATACATCAACAGACAGTATCATCAGTAGTTGCAATATAGGAAAGGCACAGGTCACACAAGACACAGACTGTTTTCTGGTAGAAGTAGTTTGATGTAATTAGGTAGGGTAATTCATGAAGTTGTACAAACAATCACAGAATATGCTGAGTTGGAAGGGAACCACAAGGATCACCTAAGAGAACATTCCTGTAGCTCATTACAGAAGCTGAACAAATGTTCACTGCCAGAACATTGTACACCATCGCAGATCCTTTCTTTCTTTTTGACAGCAATTTTTTTCAAAATTCTGTGAGTCCCAGTGCCTGTGCCCTCCTGTCATAACCCTAAGACAATTGCTCTGTGAATTAATATTCAAGGTGCCAAAGCTAGGAGTTGGAGAGGTCAGAGATACTAATGGTTTCCTGAGAAGTTCATATATTTGAACATTCCCCACAACTTGCATAAGTGACTGTGAGGTGGACAGCACTCCTGTCATGTGTATGGAATACAGCAATTCTTTAAATCATTCAGCTAAATGAAATATATATTTATATAGCTGGTTTGGGCCTCTGTGTCCCTCAAATCAAAGATTTGTCTCTTTCTCCTTTTTATTTTTATTTTTTTCTATTAAAAAATCTGTTATTAAAAAAATCTGATATTGGTGTTTAAAGTATATTTCTGAAAATGTTGCTGCTTCAAGCAGCAGTAAAATATTATTTATACTGTAGGTGTAACACCATCAGTGTTGCCATACTACAGGTATCTTTCAATTTGCTAAAATTCAAAACATGTCTTGACCTTACAGCTATGCAATTTCCTCTTTTTGTTTCCTGAGTGCATAGGGAAAGATTCCAAGTATTTTTGGTCCTAATTACTGAACTGTTGGATCAAAGCCAGTGAACCACCTTCTTATTATAGTTATCCCTAAAACTTCCACAGAAATTTCACTGCTGCATTCTTACTCAAGTGAAATAATAGAGTTAGCTTTTAGCCTTCAAAATTAACCAAAAAGGGAGGTTATAAAATAGCTTCATTTGGATCACCTTCTACTTTTAAATGAGTTGTTCCTGGCTAGTTTTAAGCATCAGGAATTAATGCTATGGAAATGGACCCGTTTTCTGTGATAGGTGGAAGAATATTCAAATCACACACATAAAAAAATGTCTTTCCAGAGGTGGTCAGATATTTAGTTTTACATGGAATCCAAAAATCTAAAATTCCCTTTTAAACCTGCATATATGTTTCAGGGGATTTTGTAGAGATGTTTCACTTTCATATGTACTATGCAGTCTCTATGGTTTATAAAGAAAACTGCTGTTAAAGTGCTGGTCTAGAAGAGTTCATTGTATCTTCACACATTTCCTGTGTGAATGAATCTACAGACTGTTTATATTACCCATGAATCTGATTCTGCGTTGGCTGCTGTTGTAGAATCCAGTGTCTTGAGTTTATGGCAAAGTCTTTCATGCAAATCAAAGGCTGTCTTAGGAGCAGCAGAATGGGATTAATCAGAGTCAGTAGAGTACTATGAAGGTGTTTGAGCCAGCTGGTGGATGATGTAGTCAGCCCCTTCCATCTCCCGGAATTAGGATCTCAGATTGCTTCCTTTCAAAGGGCAAAAGGAAGCTTACTCCTTTTATGTAAGGAATAAGAGAATGAGACTGTAGATGGATCACTACCCATGTGTGGGTGGCACTGATTGTGTAGTCTCAGACAAAGATTTCAGTTTCACGGCCCCTACTGTCTGGGAAAGCATGAAAGCCATGAGGTTATGGATGCTAGGGTATGAAATCGTCAGTTCAACATGTCAAAGCATGAAGAATAGGCTTATGAGCACAGGATTCAGGAGACAGAGAAGTGAGGGAGAGAGGAAGAATCTTAATTTTTTTCTTCTA
>VYZS01005713.1:48487-60393 GCA_013400695.1 Neodrepanis coruscans | reverse complement strand
TTTTCTGGATCAACCCCAACCAGCACATACATTTAAAACTAAGAGTGTGGCAGTAACCAAACTCTGCAAAGAACTGCAGGAGACATCCCCAATCACCCTGTAATGCTTTTTGTTTCAAAACATTTTCGTGTATGAACTCAAACTCTCCTTGCCGGCAGTCCTGGAGAGAGGGTTGGTCGCACTGTCACTTCCATTTGACCTTAAAGCAAGCTGGCACAAAAAAAAGTTTATGGGAAGGGGGTGTTCCCAAGAATACATACCATCTGCCATAGACTGGCCCAGGAATTTGGAGCCTTCCTCGGAGTTCCTCTCCCCTCCTTCTTCATCCGCCTGTTCTTCTTCCACCTTATTGTCACTCTCTGACCGATACACTATTATCGACTCGGGACGGGACTCTTTCTTCTTCTTTTTCCTCCGATCCATAGTGGCTTCCCCATCAAAGGTAACAGTGGTTGCCATAGCCCTTCTCATTGTGCCACAGTGAGGGCTCTGGCCTCCAGACTTGCTGTCTTTCTGCACAGTCTCCTCCATCCTGCCGCTGCTCTCAAGCACCTCACTTGACATCTTGTAGCACCTGTTTCCAAAGTAACAGCACCAATTCTGGTTTAGAAGTCATTGATTAGGCAATGGTCCCACGATGCTTCGTTTTGATAAGATCTCCCACTGCTGACATCCAAACTATGCACTCCATTCCCAGCCTAAAATGAAAGAGTAGGCTGAAAAAGCGTCTTTTTCTTACCAAGAAGAAAAAAATTGGCAAATTTTCTTAAAAAGGGTTACTTCCAACTGGTTGAAATGATCTGAAGATCCTTATTACTGTCCTGACCATCAATTCTATTATATAGATACAAGTTTTGTGGTATCTAATCTAATCTTGATTCTCAAAGTTCAATTTTATATATAACAAACCCGAGCTACTGGAAAAGGAAACAGTATTAACATTTTTAAGAAGGGATTTAACAAGCACAGCTTACTGGATGAATTTAACATTCCTCTACAATCCTGGAAACAAACAGAAGACAACAGTTTTGGCCCAAATGCATTAGAATAAAGGACTGAAACCATAGATGAAAAAGAAGCTGACTAATTTAAGAGACTACATTGGAGACAACTGCAACAGGAACACTGCACTTGTCTGCCATTACAACAGCTGTATTGGCACCAGCCTTTCTCATTTTGAGTGTCTTCTGATTTACTGACCATTGAAAAGATATTACAAAAATTAATCAAATTATATCAAAATGAATGATTTTTCAAACCTTAATAATTTAGCAATTTAGTTGCCAAACTTAAAAAAATACAGCACACACAGTGGATTTAAGGCAAAATTATTATTAAGATGACTTTGCTAGGGAGGGAGTTGGGAACCACAGCAGTCTCCTGATTGTGCAGGGGAAACAACACAAATCTTCACCAATCTTTGTACAAATACAAGGGCTCCATTTTTTTGCCCCTCATTCCACCAAAATTAACAGCAATATAAAGTAAAATTGTTATCTATGGGAAAGCTACCTAAGTAAAAGCCACATAATTAAACATGCATTGAGGCAGACAGATCCTGCTCCATGAACATGGAAGACACAGGACTAATGGTTCTCAGATTTCATAACATTTAAGAAACTGACTGTTCCAAGTATTCATGAAGTATTTAGGTACAAATCTGAATACACTGAATACTACTTTAACAATTCTGAAGAGCTCTGTTGAACATTTACATGACTGTTTGTATTTAAAAGAGTGCACGTGACCAATAATTAAGCTTCTACCTAGTAACTGAGTCATCTCTTTAACAGGAAACTAAGAAATACAGTTGTCATAATTTATAGCCCACACAACGCTGAGGAAATTGTTTTACTTGAACAGATGCTAGAAAAAAGCTGAGCATTTTTGGATTCGGTAGTATGGTCCTGGTCATCCCACACATCTTAGGTTTTGCTGGTCTGTTTTGAAAATTTGTGCAGCACTTAAGATCAACCATTTCTGCTTCATAAACTCACACACACCACCCCCACGCAAAACTTCTATGCATCACTTTAACACCTAAGAATGTGACCATTTGGCTCTATGGGGCTTTGAAGAACTCAACGATTCAGATTACTTTTTTTGCATTATAGAAAATAAATCTTCCCTGGCAATCAGAAGACACATAAAATGGAATTAAAAAAAAAACCCACCAAGATTCAGCATACTCCAGAAGTCAGACTACTTCTAGATCACTGGGCAGAGAATGTCTTTGTTAGCTCTACAGCACAGCTGAGAAACAGACTGTTTAGATTGCCATCTCACCTGCCACGCAAAAATGTGTGCCTAAATTAGCAGACATACTGGTAAACAGAAATTCACATAAGCTTTCACTTGGTTATTTTTAAAAATGCTTTTATGGGTAAATGGAATGAATTTATGCTATGGAATAAACTCACTCTCTGTAGTAAATTCATTGAGGAGGTACAATAGACTCTAACATTTTTCTCTGAAAATCAGCAGTAAAGTTTCATGTTTTGCATCTATCAAATCCCAAAGTCACCTGATTGAGCCTAATGAGCCCCTGGGACAACAGTAGAATTCTGCTCCCAGAAGTGATAAAAACAGGCCTGGAAACACAGAGAAACCCAAAGCACCACTACTGGGATAGTCTACAGAAAATATGGAGGCAGAAGTTGATTTGGGATTAGATTCACAAAACTCCTGGCTGTAGCTCATGCTCGGTCCTTACTGACTTGAGAAGGGTATGACTTGCAAGTAATATTTAAAAATAACATAAAGCTACAGGCAAAGATTTGTGATTGAGCTTTTATTTTTTTCAAGTTGATCCAGCTGTGGCTTTGCTTAAACTCACAGTGGATGATAAACTGGCATCAGTTCTCAGTGTGATGCCAAAGCCTAAAGGTATGTCAGCCTTGACTATGTGACGAGGAACAAGGTTATGTCACTTTTGACTCTGTCAGAGACAGGCACAGGAAATCTGTGTCCTATTCTTGTGCTCACCAGCCAGGCAGGATGATGATTAATGATCAGAAGATGCCAATGATCCCTGAGTTATTTTGCTATGCCTGACACTCCCACCCGCGTTATAGCCGATACTGCCACTGTGAGTTATGACCAGGACTAGAAACACCTCCGCAGCAGGGTTATCAAAGGACAGCAGCTCAGTTTCCTGTCTTGCTGATAAAAGGAGGGGGAATGGGCAATGAGGGACAAGCCTCTAAGAAGTACTGTTGCTATGGCCAAGTCAAAGTCCTTGGGACAAGGAAGTGAAGGAGCCCAGATTATTCTGTTTAAGGCACAAGGAGGTAAAATCTTACGTGAGTCTCTACATCAAAAACAAAAACATGAAGGATGATCCAGCAGATGAGGATGCAGCAAGATAAAAAGCTGAAAGATACAAATACAGGGCAGACGTTAGGTAGGTGTTTTAACCAAGTGGGTAGGTGGCACTTGATACATATCACTGATGATTGATATACCATCACTGGCAACTTCCAAACCTGGACTGGCTATCTTGGCAGCAGTTTGGCCACCTGTACTTGACTAAAAGAGGTGGTAGTGTGGCCAAATCCTCTGGTTTGTGTTAGGGAGCAGTCAGATTAAAGATGACAAAGATCCCTCTTGATCATATCTGTTTTCACAGCACATGTTTACTCTTTTCTCATTTGCTTCCCACTGAAGCAGCTTGAATAACCTCTGCCAGCTGGTCCAGACCTTCTGCACACACCACTTCAAAATACCAGAATCAGCCCACATCCTGCAGCAGCACTAGTGAGTTGAACATGTTCAAGCCCCAGGCCCATTTCTCCTGGGAATATTTTCTCTGTAGTTGCAGGCAAGAAATGGTCTCTTGCAGAAATCACAGTAGTGTACACAAAGCTTATTTTTTCTCTCTTCCTCTTCTTTACGACCTCTAAGAACAAGGCCAGCCCTAAGCACTACACAGCTGTCCACAGCACCAGCTCTTTCAGCCACACACCAAAATCTTCACCCCTTAAAAGCCTTGCTGTGGAGCTGCATCATAACACCGCTGTGCATCTCCTATTAGTGATGTCTCCCACGCGGGAGCACAGGGGCAGACAGGAATCTAATAACTGTCCACAGGAGGCAAGGAAAAGAAATGGTCACATTTCATAAATAGCAGGGAGCAGTTTATTAGCCAAACAATTTGTTATTAATCTCCATATGAAAACAGATGGAGAACCCTGGGGAGGCGGCTCTGCAAAAACACTCTGTAGAGGAATTTTTAGAAGCACAGTCTTCTGTTACTATGCAGGAAAGCTACTGCTACTTATGCTTCCCATGACAGTAATAGTCTTTGACACACAAAACAGGAGCCTAAAAGCTTGGCCTTGCACCATTTAGGTCAAAGGAAGCTTCTTCCATTGGTTTTCAGGGCTTGACCCTGCTGCTAACAGAAGAGAAATTATCTGGTTTGAATGCAGATGGGAAGGAAGAGCCTTCCTGCAAGCTAATAAAATCCTTGATCTTAAATCCCTGCTACAGCACAAGTAACCTTTTTATGACTGCTCAGAACAGATAGAAGAGGAAGAAATGTAGACAGTAAGCAGGGAGAAGCATCACTTTTTATTTTTATAGTCACATAAAGTGTACAATACATAAGAAGGACTGCCACTGTGTCTTCACTCATTTCATGCAGGGGTTGTCTGCAGGAACAAAAAACAATCTGTGCTTTAGAAACACTGTGAATTATGCAGGACGGGGAAAAGGTAAAGAGAAATTTACCCCAGAGACACACTTTGAGAGAGAACTTCCCAGCCACGAATCTTCCTTTGCGTGTTCCTTTTACTCCATAACCTCCACATCCCCACTCCTATGTCCACCCAAGTCTGCCTCTGATTTTGTGCATGTGGACGTGTGTATTTTTGAACATGCATATAATCCAAAGGATCTTTCCCAATCCCTACTAATTTTTAAAGGAGTTATCCGCAGGCAGATTGTACACATGAGAAAATAGATGGTATTAGATTCATCCAGCTGTTCAGGACAGATCTGTCTGTCACCAGTCAATCATGTCATGACAAAATGCACTGATCTAATGCAGAAATGCAGCCCCAGATGCAATAAAAACATGTGATGACCTATGTAAGAAAGCACATTTAATTCAGACCTTATACAAGGAAAGGGCCAAATGGTAGGGCTCCCTCAACACATTTGGATCTGTTTTAAACAGCTAAATGACTCCACATTATCTTTCATATCCTCACCTGCTAAAAGAGAGGATGTCTGTCTCCTCTTTATTTCATGCTGCAATAGCTCAAACTTGATTGCACAGTTACTTGAATCTAGCAAATACTCAAGGCTTTGATGAATGACATATTAGACAGGGAGGCAGGAACAGCCCCTCCCTATCAGTACTAGGGTTTGTGCAGCTTGTAGTGAGTTTGACAGAGAGATTTCTCTGAAAAAATAATAAAATATTATTTTTAGCCAGATGGATTTCTTCATCAGGTTCACCATGCAGCTCCTTCTAGAGGAAGAATGTTTAAGGAAGGGAGGGAAACTACCTCTCCTGGCAGTGGCCCATTTTGAGGCTGCATTAAGTGTCTGTACAACAACAGCAAGAGGCACAAAGAGAAACATCCACCTCTGCCACCTCAGCAAGGTAAAAGAAAGCAAACAGCAAAGTTCAAAGATCACATCCATCTTTCTCTCCCTGCTTAATCTACAGGCTTCCAAGCATTTTCATTTCTTGGAGAGAGAGAGACAAGAAAAATGACCATGCTCTGGCTGTGCATTCAAGCAGAAGCAGACTTCAAGCTGGATGCCAAGAGCAGAGAATGGCATTGAGCACCCGAGCAGAGGGGATAACATGGTAAGATGACTCTCACCACCAAAAAGGTGTTCGCTAACGGCGCCCATTAGATACTCCATGCCCTCCCCTCAGGAGCAGAGGGTGCTAAAAGCTGAAGCTAAAAGCAAAGGGATGTGTAGGCAAGCAACACAATTTCTGCAGGCAAGCACCAACAGACCCAAGTTTGCCCAGTCCTTCCAATTTATCATGGGCACACAGCAGGTGGCATTGGTACCAGTACTGCACCACACTGCTGAGCAGCTACTGGACCAGTCCCACTGGCACTGAGAGCCAGACAGGCATGAGCCAGCTCAGCTGGTTGACCATCACTGAAGCTGCAGCAAGACTAAACCTGCTTGGTCTAGTCTTAAGATTAAGAGAAGATTAAGAGCTTGCTGGCTCCTGGTGCTGGGCTTCTCAGGCCCCTTTCTCTCCCTTCCATCCTTCCAGGAGACACTGAAATGGTTGCTGACAGTATTCTACCGATACAGCCAAAATACAAAAAAAAAAAAAGTAGTGGAGAGAGGCATTCCAAAGTACTGCCATGTTGTTTCTGAATGTCATTATCAAAGGGGTTTTTTTAAAAGTCAAGGACATTTTACAGTGTATCTGTTTTATGAATCAGTTCTTTTTATTTTCCTCCGCTGTTCCATAACTTTTCCAAATGTCACAGAATAATAACTGCTGTGTAAGATCTCTTATTACTGAGGACTAGAAGACAGCACACAAGAACATCTGAGCATTTTTATTTTATATTAAATAAAATGCCTAATAAATTTTCTTGAATTCCAACTTTTTTAAAATCCCCAAACTCTACCAGTCTACCTTTTTATAGAGCAAAAGCCTGAAGTGCTGCCTTGCTCTCCTCTTCCCATTTCTTTGTCCAGATTGCTAAAAGAAAGAGAAATTGAGACAAAGGACACAAAGCTTCCCACTGCCTCCACATGGATTATATCTGTTTCTTTATGTTTATTATACATAAAAATGTCAAGGAATGGCACATTAGTCTTAAGGACAATCAAGGTTTTAAAAGGAGCATGACTTGGAAATGGAAGTTGGTTTGAAATCATCAAAGCAAATCAAGCCTTTAGATATGAATCTTGAATAAACTCAACAGAAGTCCCTAAATCTTGTAGGATAAAAACCCTCAACCATAAAGTGGAGAGATGCTTTCTCTGTTCCCCTGCTCTACCTCTCACTTCTGCATTTGCCAAAACAGGCCATCCTGCACCCTGAAACAGCAAGTGCTCATTGTAATCCCTACCACATCCACCAAGTTCCTGTTGGATCACACCATACCATAGGAACAGCAGAACAGAGTCAATCCCACCAATTTTAGTACAATATTCTGCCTCCATAGCAGCGTCTTTAGTCTGGAATCAAGTGTAACAACTATTTTTATTTGTAGAATACCCAATTTGTCCCCAGTTGGAATTGGAAGGTGCACTAGGAACTTGCTGCATACAACAAACCAGAGGTGTGCCTCCTCCCCTCTAGGCATGCAACCAGATGCCCAGAAAACAGTAACAACAGGGTAAGGATCTAGTACATTAAATTAGTTTTGAGTTTTGAGTTTTGAGACCCTCACCTCCCATACCAGAATGCAGAGAAAATACCTTCTGTACAGCACATGCACATACAAATGTGCAAGTAAAAAACTCTGGGAGTTGCTATGTCTGAAGCCTCCAAAGCCATGAAGCACCAGTGGTGGGTGTGAAGCACCTCTGTTAACACAAGACAATTTCTACAGACCTGGTGGCAGGTGATGTCAGTGAAGGACTGCAAGACCTCCATCACACAGTGCTCTCGAGGGGATGTTTTAATGGATGCTGGACTACTGTCTGACCTTTACATTAACTGAAAACAAGGACCCTGGTTGGTACCTCAGGCTCTGCTTCCATCCTTCATACTCAGATGATCTCTGATCATCTCAGTCCCCTTTCCTGCCCTGCTGGCAAGATCAAAAACCCCAATGCTTTACTCAGACAAAATAAGGAGCAACCATACATCGAAATACCTGTAATTAGAGAGGAAGCAGTTGCACCTTCACAGCCTAGTGGAAAACACAGAGAATTGTAAATATAGTCTGGAAATGATTATCTGAAAAATACTGACCCCAAGATACATCCTGTGGTTCTTATTTAGGCAAGATATTTGGGAACTTCAAATCAGAGCTTTCTCAGAGTAACTCCTGCCTGCAGCCCAGCAGCTGCTGGAGAGCACAACTGCACAGAGAGAGAACTGGAAGAGTCCCCTGGGAGTGATTCAGAATTGTTTAATGCATTGCACAGTAAATATAATCTAAAGTATTTATACAGTATCTCCAGCAGCAGGAATTATTTCGCTCAGGGGACTTGTGATTGGATACAAGTGCAGACAGAGATCCATGATGCCAGGATATTAAAAATGCAGCACTTTGAATTGCAGACAAGTGAATGCTTTAGTATCATTAGTATGGTATGTGATTATTTAGAAAATCTACGTACTTGTTTCAGACTGTTTGATGCTGATATTCTACATCTTGCACCACTATGAGCTCTGCTTTGACTAGGATGTCTGTCTTGGTATCTCCTGTAATTGTTTTTAAACACTGGGATGAAATTCCTAGGGGCTATGATGAAAGGCTGTAAAATCATGATTATCTTTTAATTAGACTGAAATCCCCCAAGATCCAGCTGAGAATAAAGTACCTTTCCAGAGAGGAAGGCCCTAAAGAGATGAATTGACCAGAGAGCCTGAACATCAGCTGAGGCTGATGAGGAGAGTGTTCTGACACAGAAACCAGAAGCCAAAAAACAGAAAGGCTCCCACTTGCTGGTGAAAGGAAAAACAGCCTCAGGAGAGAATGCACAGGAGGTGAAAGTAGCAGGGAATTCCAAAGAGGCTTTTTGCATGATCCCACTGGAAGGTCAGAGAGGTAGGGACACAAATTCACAGAAGTTTTCATTTGGTTTTGGCTCAATTCAGGCATTTCTTGTAAGAGGTACGGGGAGGAAATATTTTATTCTTGTTACACTTTGTGTGGTTTGGTATCCCAGAAGACACGAACCTGGAGCATATGTAAGAGTGGGGTCAGAGTGAGGAAAGCAGAGGCTGCTGGTGTGCAAGCCTGTTTGTTTGGGTTTTTTTTCTTTTCTTTTTTTGTAAAATCTGTTGCTGGCAGTGGGGTCAGAGTGAGGAAAGCAGAGGCTGCTGGTGTGCAAGCCTGTTTGTTTGGGTTTTTTTTCAGAGGCTAAGTAGCAGAAACCCTCTGTCAGAAACGGTCTCTGACATAAAAATTTTATTTCTGGCACTAAGATACTTTTCATTAAATCTCTTCTGGTCTCACCTCGTTGTCAGACTTGACCCCACGGTACTTCTCCTGGGGCTTAGATCCTGTGAAGGTTTCACTCCTGTTTGGAGCCATCTGTTTTCTCACATCAGTTTGGTATTTAACAACCTGTGAGACCTTCCCCCTTGCCAGCACGGATTAGGAGCTACAGGAGGGCACAGACTCCCTGGAGGATAGAATGCTATAAGGAATTATTAAGGCAGTACATGTTGGTGCCAGGGTTTTTAAAGCATGGCAGCACACTGGACTGGCAGATGTCATCAGACGAATATCTGAGCCATAGGCCAGCAAAGCACATCAGCTTTGGACAAAAGTAGCCTTTTCTGAAAATGCAGAGTTTCCTATTCATCTCAACAAATTGAACTAGTTCATTCAAAGCCAAGAGACAATCTGGAAGCTGTGTAAACAGGAAATCTAGATTTTCCTTTTTATAAGTAAAAAAGTAAATGTTCAAGAATGACATGTGCTAATCCTGCAATTCCCACAGAGACAAAAAAATACTGATGAATTAATTTTCCTAAATATGTCATTTTGATTTTTGAATGTTTTAAGTCATATACCAAGTGGTATACCAAGGCAAAAAAATTCAGGTGGTTAACTTCAAAAAAAACCAAAAATTAAGACTCCAAGGCTTTAAATGCAGATTTATTTTCTTCCAAGTGCAAGCTGACACATACTGAAAAAATAAATATAAAAATAAGCTGTCTAATCAGACACTATTTTCTAACACATAAAAATTCAGAATCTGAACATTATGTTTATAGAGTAACATAAATATGTAAGAGCCTCCTGCTTACTGAATTTACCACTGTGGATGCAAGCAGTGACAGAACAACATGTTTTAGTGCTACCAATAAAATTAACATTCCTTTGTGATTAAGAAAGTACAAGCATATGAGAAGATTAAAATTTATTTTAGTTAATAAGATTTTCTTTCCTTCATCTTAAATAATTTTGAATTTTAACCCCTGGATTAAAATACAGTCACACAAAGGTACAGTTTGAATCCTGTTCAAAGGCAATCCCCACTACAGTGAACAGAAGCCACTGATTGCTGAAAACATCCATGAGCATTGGTTACCTCAGCTCTATTCTTTGTGGATAGATTTTGTACCAGAAGATTCAATGGCTACCCTGCACTGAATTCCAGGGAATTGATGTCTCCTTTTCTCTCCTGCTTCCTCTCCAGTCTTTATACCTTTTCCCCCGTCCTCCCACCCATCACTCACAGAACCTTAACTCATGTGTTCAGCCCCTTATTTATGGCATTTCTACAGCTATTAAGGAATTCCAGAAACCAAGCAATATATACTGATAAAAGGAAAAAACCAAGGGAAAAAGGGAAGAACAGTGAAATCAAGGAGGTCACATGAGCACAGAGGCCCCCTGGATTTTCTCTGGAGCCCTGCAGCTCAGTCAGGATGGCAGGCAGGTTGGAATATGAAGATTTAATTCACTAGCACAGATGAGTGCTTCTCCCTGGGATTAATTAATGATCGCTCTGATACAGCCTGCCTAAGATATGTAGGGCAGCCAGAGACAGTTAACAGGGATCTGTGAAGTCTCAGATTGTCAAGATAATTAAAGAAGGGGAATTTCTTTTTTTTTTTTGCAGTGTCACTCACAGTGCTTCACTTTTTACCTCCAGAAAGTGGAGTGTTTTAAAACATTAAAGTATTCTGCAAACATTAACCCACTCAAAAAAGGCAATTTTATCTAATGGTTGCCTCACTGGCCTAAGTCACCATGCAGAAATCCAGTCCTGTCTTGTCACCCTTTGCTGAATGAGTCTGGGCACACTGTTAATTTCTCCATGCCTGCCCTTCCCTACGCTTAAAAGAAGGATATACAGCTTCCATCGAAACACAGTGTACTTCAGGATAAAGATATTTCCTTAAAATTATCTCTGACATAAAGTCTCTGATATAAACCTTAAAACGTGTTTTGGGAAAAGTAAGTAAATTTGTTAACAAATGAGAAAACCGCAACATACTCAATGATTCTCCCACTTTACTTATCTGTTTTTTTAAAAAAAAATTCTCACTCTCTTCTCCCATTAGCCAACTCTCCTAAGGCAAAAATAAAGAGACAAAATTGAGACATACGCTCAAACATCTCTTCTATTGAAAAGGACAGAGGAGATGCCTGGAAGGACACTGAACATAACACACACACGCTGCTGGGCACATCAGCGCTGGTTAAAATCACCTGCAATGGACAAAGATGCTCTGTCACTTCACTGTAGGATAGAAAGGAAAATAATGTGTGCTGTTCTCTGTGTTAACTGAGCAATTCATACTGACCTTAGCTAGGGCGATTTTTTTTTTCTATTTGGGGGTTGTGGGGGGAACTCCACCAGAAAAGGGATCTTAGCCCAAAACGACTGCTCTGCCGGGGGCCCGGCAAACGCTGTCACCCTCCGCCGTCACGGCTGCTTCCCGACACGGTCCTTGCCCGGCAAGAGGGTTCNATTTTGGGGCTGGTGGCACTCGGGAAGCGGAGTGCGAGGAGCCTGTGGGAGGGACGCGGTGAAAGGGTCCGGGAATAGCGAGGGGGAGTAGGGGAGGTTGATGTGGGGCTGTGTCTTAAGCTGCGTCAGGGGAGGTTTAGACTGGGTATTAGGAAAAACTTTTTTACAGAGGGAGTGATTTCCCACTGGGATGAGCTGCTCTGGGAGGTGGTGGAGTTACTGTCCCTGGATGTGTTTAAGAAGAAGATGGATGATGTCCTTAGTGACATGATTTAGATGATGGGATGGTACTGGGTAATAGGTTG
>VYZS01005713.1:4416-25583 GCA_013400695.1 Neodrepanis coruscans | reverse complement strand
AATGAATATTAAGGTGAAAAAAATTGTATCTTAAAAGGTACTTAGCTCTCTTCCACCAAGAATGTGCATATTTAATAACCTGACCTGTGAGAGCTTACTGCTTTTCCTCTGTTCAGTACTTGGTGTTTGTCTCTGGGAGGACGGTTTTAAGACTGTTACAATTTTTACTATTGAGTAGAAAATGTTACTGTGTCTTACCTGTAAAAGTTTTTACAGGCCTCTTTGACGTGAACAACGCCCAGCAGTTTAAGAAAGGTTAAAATTGTCATTCTTTTGCTAGATCTCTCCTGCAGTGTGTTTCCTACTGTCTCCAGCTGCTTCCTTCATAACTGGCATAACCATTGTTGTGGATGGTGGCCAGAGTTTATATGGCCATTCCCTAGAAATACCTGGTAAGGATGGGCTACAAAATAATGCCCTTAAGTGACTGAAGTTGGGCAATGGGAGGACATGAAAGTAAAATGCCTGGTTTCTCAATCAACTAAGTATAACTAAGTTCTTTTGCTTGTTTTCCTCAGATCATGACAGATGGCCTGCACCACCAGAAGGAAAAAATTTTGAAATGATGAAAAAGCTTTTTTCTGGCGAGTTCAAGCCAAAGCTGTAAAAGGAGATTTCACTTATTCCCCGTTGCACTCTTGCTGTTAATATCACTTTGTGGTTTGAGCTTATTAGTCTTATTAATTTTTTTTTGCTCATATGTAACTACATTGAGTTCCTTGATTTTTGTTGGTTTATATTTAAAACTTGAAAGGCTGTACATAGCAAGTTTCTTTTCTGAAAACACCTGCCCTGAAAACATGAAGCCTTTTGTGAACGGAATGTATAAGAAGACAAATTGTCCATTTACATAAGCATTAAATAATGAAGAATCTCTGCCAGAAGTTAATAAAAAGAATAATTATTTTAAAGTACTTATTTTAAAGAAGGAGGCTGAGAGGGAATGTTTTGGAATCCTTCTATTTTGGATGAATTTGGGGAGAAGATAATTTAAATCGCTTTTATTATTAGTTGCATCAGTAACCCTTGAGGTAACTACACTGTTTCTGTTCAGTGACACACTGTGTGTCAACAATGGTTTTAAAGAGCAAGTACAGTAAGTATTACTGAAAATAATTAAAAGTAAGGCAGAATACTGTTAGTAATATTTCACAATAATATAGCTTATCATATTGGAAATGTTTTGAATTGCTTGCAGATGCAATGACATAATGGAGTTAAGATGGCTGCAATGTAAATTTGATAATAGAATAATCAGATAATAAATTCAAACTTGAACATACAGTGGTGGAAAACAGTACAGATTCAATAATTTAACATGCAAAATCTCAAAGCAGAATCTGTGGTGTATATTGCAGTGCTCTCTGCAGTGAGCTATGCTAGTAAAGGAGAGATTTGGAATCCTTCATTTACCAGTTCAAATGCTTTCTATACATATTTTACTGTCTTACAATGTTAACAGAATTTGTTCATCAGTGTTTGTAAGATAAATGTGATTTCTTGAATGATACAAAGATGCCATTTAAATACCAGCAATCTTGAAATACATCACTTGAAGAGGCTATATTTGTAATTTTTTTTATTTTAAACAAATATTCCCATATCTGCTACACTTAGTGAAAATATGAAAAAATAAGTAATGACTGTGTCTTCTGTAACAACTGAAATTTGTGGAATCAAATTGCTGCTATAGATGTGAACTTTTAATACTTCATTTTAAATTGAATGTAAGAGTCTGTCAATTGTTTGTTCTCTGCAAAGATGTTTGACCTTTGTGCCTTTCAGTAAAATACAAGTTCTTACATGGGTACGTTTTCATGAAAATCTGAATGCCAGTTTTGGGCAAGAGGAGGGATTTGAGCCTAAATATGGGTTCTTTCTGATGTATCCTCCTTCCTTAGTAACTGAATGGTCATTTGTGCAGTTTGTGAGAAACTTGCACAGAGGTAAAGTCAGCTTTTTTCAAACCTCTTGTGGGAGGAATATTTTGATTATTACAAATATTAGTTCAGGGTACACAGTAAGACAATTCCTGGAATCAAATGTACCTGTTAGATAACTAACTCTAGAAGTCTAGCCCATTGCATTAAGTGGAACTATTTAGTTTATTAAGACATTATTTTTACATGTTTAGCATCTTTCTGGAAAAGAAAGTTAAACATGAATAGGCTTGAGACTTGTGGAATTTACTTCCTCTTTGACTGTGAGTTTCTATGATATGTGTAGACTGTGGATTTGATGTGACATGGAAGTGGATTTTTTAAACTACTTTTATTATATCCCAGTACTCATTACAGGATTTTAGTATAAACTTGGAAATTACCAATTTTTAATATTGCAAATTCCCTCTTTAAACTGGAGTGTGAATATTCATAAAGAGGAAACATTTATATGTAGTGGTGGTGAAATGCATCATTCATCTCAGGAAATGGAACATTAGAAAGTTGAGCGTTCACCTGTGTGGGAGACAGGTTCAGTCTGCAATTTATAAACTCCTTTACAGGTAAGAACTATAACAAAGCTTTCTGCTTGGGATGAATGAAAGGACCTTTTATTTGACCTTCCCTTCTTCAATTTTTAGCAAAGCAGTGGATGTACTAAGAAGATGTAAGCTAGTTCTTTAGGACAGGCTATGTGTGCTTTTTCCCTGTCAGGAAATTGAAACAGCCAGCATTTGTGGATCCATAAAGTGCTGCAGCTTAGTACAATAGGAGAATATACTCAGAATGCTCTAGGGGTAGGTCTGGGATAAGAATATAGAAAATACATCCTCAGAAGGAGAAGGGGAAACATCAGTGTCCTCTGCTTTTTCTTGTTTTGCGTTTCCTCCCCCCCTCCCTGTAATAATGCTAACATTCCCCCTACTTTGCAATATTAAAATTCTTATCACAATTTGTTATATATTAGGATAGTAACTCCTTTGCTCTAATGATTTAGCAATAGTCACTGTCTTCTGTTGTTGTGTATTTGTGTTTGGGTTTTGTTTGGGTTTTGTGTTTTTCTTCTTGCACCATGGAGAACATGATGTTTAATTCTCAGAACAGAGGTTTATTTTGGTCTTGCCTCTTTGGTCCATTTTTATGCAGATTAAAATTATTTTAAAAGTTTTGCAGTGCCTTGCAGAAACCCTGTGTTGTGTCAGCTGGCAGCATGAATGTTTTGGGTTTCTACTGTAAATGCTGCAGATAATATCAGCTGGAGCAAAGCTCTTCCTATACCAACAGATCAAAGGGCATTGAGAAGTTAAAGAAATGGGCGTGGTAACAAAAATATCCTCGACCTGTATAAGATTTGGGTATCTTAAGATCAGAGAACAGGGCCTGATTTTATTTTCTTTATTATACAAGGAAGGTGAAAGCAACTGTGAGAAAAAGGTTGAGGAATTAAGGAGATATACTGGCCAAACACTGAAACTTAAATGTTTTTTACACTCTACAGTTGGAATAAGCAAAGAGAAGAATGATAGAATGACAGTTACATTTACCATTCTGTTAGAAAGCTCTTTTTGGTTGATTTAATATTTATCTCTACAGGCTTAACCTGTACCTATTCTGCGTATCCCTTAGAATATTTGACTGCAGGTGCTTATCAACTGCTACTTTGCTCCTCTGTCTGATGTTGTATCTGAATATGTGTTATAAAACTTTAAATTTGTGCCAGCAGTGTAGTTCAATGAAGGGAGATTTCTGTTAACTGCACTTGCCTTATGTTTTACAGATACTCTTTGTTATAACCAGAATATTGTTCATTCAGGGCACTTATTCAGTATTAAATGAAGTTTGATTATTCTGTGGGCTTACTTAGTGTAAAATGAAGTCTCTGTTGTAAAAATCTTCATTCCTTAAAGATTAACAGGTGTCATGTTTGCTAAAGACTATGTTTGCACATAGTCTGTGCAGTGTAATTCTGCAGTAATATCCATTGTCTGCCTTAAGATGTAAATGAAAAAATACGAGGGAACCATTCCTTGTTACAAGAATTTATGACTATGTTTAGTCTTCTGAATAGTTGTATAGAATATCCCATATAATCTTTAAGAAAGTGTGCTGTTTGCAGATCGTGTAATTTCATATGCTTCTTATCACTATTTCCCAATTTCCTCTTGCCATCTCAAATAGCAGACATGTGTTAAATAGCTGAGTGCTGAAGACATTGGGGGAATTGTCTTATTAGTAAAGTCAACAGCATCTGTGTTCTGGGTTTCTGAATATGGCTCAGTCCTAAGGGTAAATGGATTGCTTCATAAACTTCAGTGATGGGGTTGGGAGCAGCCAAACCTATCAACACTGCTGCCCATGCTCACTTAGAGTGTGTAGTATATTTTTATGAATCTTCCAGCAGTGTTTTAGGACTGCCCTCCCCAAGCTATTTGCACTTCCTCTCTTTTGGCATCAGCTTTCCAGTGATGGCGCATTTGTATTGGGAGGAACTGGAACTAGTGAGAGGTGGGCACGTGTTTAATTCTGTCATGGAAAGCTGGAGGAGTGTAGCAGATATGACTAGCAAAGGTTTGAAATAATGCTGCTGTTTGCTCAGTGCATGTGAGCTGAATTTAAATTTATAAACACTGTTGGCCCTCCTGCTGGTGAGGAAAGACTGGATCGTGTTATAATATTCTGGCATCACAAACTTTACACTACTGTTATTCCCAGAAGAAGCCATTTTGACTTCCCTTATCTGCTCTGTCTCCAGCACCTTGTTCCTTTCCCAGATAACCCCTCATTTGAATAAATACATGTGAAATTAATCACTAATTTAGCTAGATCCTTTTCTGGATGTTGTTCAAAACACAATATAGGAGGGAGTGTTGGGGAGGCAAAGAAACTTGGGGAGAAAAAGAATGATGGCATGACAATGAAAAGGGGCTGGTTTGCTCCCTTTTAAAGTTTAGAAACTATGGCTCTAGTGTTGATTAATACAGGCGCTTGTTAGCCTCAGGCAATTCATGTAGGAGGTGAGAACCTCTCATTGCAGTGAGGTATTGATTCTGGAATTCAGGGAGAGCCATTCTGCCAGATTTCAGTCAATTGTTCGAGTACACTATCCTGAGATGTGCTTACCCTATAATTTCCACCCCCACACCTCCCAACTTCTGTCGCCTGTAGAGGGTTTGTACTGAATGCGTAAGTAAATAATGCACTTTATTGCAACTCCTGTCAGCTATTTTTGTACTGTTATTTTCCATATCAGCAATGACACTGTTTCTATAAGCTTTATTTTCCTCCAGTAGCATGACACATGATCCTAGAACCATGCCCCTGGGTTTGGTTTGAGCCAGTGTCATAATAGTGCTGGTCCCTGGTGTTGATAGATATTTTTTATCTCGAAGTCAATATTTAGCTGTTTTTCCTGTTGCTTATATTGAAGATGCCTTTCACGATTATGGCACCTTAGTACGGATGCCTCTGCAAAGCATTCTTTGGATGGTGCTTCTGAGCTGTGCGGGCTTTGTGCAGACATACAAAGGACCACATGGGCAGAGGAATGTGGGATATTTTATACACCTCTTGCTGGCTTCTTCGGTAGTGAAGGAGCTTTGTCTGGAAAATGTACTGTTCACTGACCCCTCCTCCATCAGTGAAATCCATTTGCAGGATGCTAAAGCTGACGAATGGCCATGAACTGTAACATTAGGCAAGGGAAACACTGAATGTGTTTTCAAAGCTGTGTAAGCAGCTGTGGCTCATTGATCTTGCTTGATGGTGCAGGGGCATCACACATCAGCATTTTTCTTGGCTCTTTCACTATCATTTGGCAGAAAAGGTCACCTTTTTAACTGTCTAGTTTAAGACTCTTCGTCATGACAAGTGTCTCATGAACACCACCGACAGTTTTGCCAACTGTGGAACAGTATGCCTTGGCTTTGAGAGATGACTGTGTCTCCACGTTGGCTCTGGAATCAGTGTGATTCAGTGCCTTGTGCCTTTCTTGGATGTGCTTCATCAGCTGGTCTTACTTTAGCACTGTCCTCTTCGACGGATTCTTTTAAAAAAATGCCAGTCTTTGTTTTTATCATTCTCTGTAGCCTATTTCAGTGGAAGATCTCAAAATAATCGAGCTATGGACCTTGATGTGCAATTTTTTTAGTTTCATATGCGGTTCCCACTGGAAATTGACACGTTAAATCCTAAACTTCCATTCAAGTATTTTTTTTCCCGATTTTGTTTAGCGTGACGAAAATACCCCACACACACCTTCTTTTGGGTAGATTTCGAGGGCTTGCCCAGGCTTTACAAACCTCCAGTTGTATTACGGGTTAAATACCTCAGCACATCCCGAGAGCGCGGCGGGGATTGCGGGCTGTGGTCAGCCAGGAGCCTCGGCACAGCTCCCAACACGCACAGGGCGTTCGTGCTCGTCGTTCGTGCCTCTAAGGTTACTATCAAACCTGTACAAAACTAATTACAGTGCCACGGTGTTATTTACAGTCATCGGCTACTGCAAGGGTAGCAGTAATCGCTGTCCTGAGTATCAGGGAGTGCATCCCCGCTGATTAATGTAGGGCAGCATCCTTCTTCCTTGCGTGTATTCACTTCCTGAGGGAAGCAGGTGGCTCCTGCGGGGAGCGCTCCCCGGTGCTGCGAGGAACGGGCACCCGGCGGCGGCACAGCTCCGTCCTGGATTGTCCGCTCTGGGCCTGGCGAGGGCGACGGGTTTGTTACAGCGAGCACTGGCAATGGTTGTAGCGAGCTGCGCGTTCACACCCTGCCCTTGGACGGCGCGGAACGGCACTAAGCTGGGCCTTTCTTAGTCTCGCCCAGCCGGTACCAGCGGCTGAAGAGGGTCCGGCCCCGAGCGGGACTCGAACCCGCGGCCACCCCGGACACCGTCGCGCACGCGCCCCCGCAGCACCCGGGCGCTCACCGCCCCCTCGCCGTGNGCGGGGAGGGGGCGGCCCCGGGCAGGTCTGAGCCCCCGGGGCTGTGGGGGCGCCGGGGGGACCCCGGGGGCCCCGGTCAGTGACACGGCAGCTGCGGAATACTCGGTGCTCGGGGAGCCCCGGGAGCGTTTCGGTGTCCCCGGTCTCCTCCCCATGGTGGCGGGGTGATGCCCGGTGGGCTCGGAGCCGCGAGCGGGGGATGTAGGTCACACACGGCGAGGTGTTTTTGTCGGGGGAAAAAGTGAATGTTGGGTTATTTATTCCCCTGTTGCTTTCGAAGTGCATTGCAGCACCCACGAGGTTGTTTTTGTTTCTTGGGGGTTTGTTTTGGTGTGTTTTGGTGTTTTTTTCCCTTTCCCCCGGGTTCCTCTCCTGCTCCATAAATCTGGTTATGGTTTCTGGCTGTGGAACGGCTGAAGATCAAAGCGCTGGATTAGCCGAGCGCTTCTGGGCTGTGTTGTGTCACCGAGTGTTCTCCGACGGGTGGGAAAAGGTAATAGAGGCCTGCCTTGAAATAGGGGGGATTTCTGGTCTGTGCAGAAAATGTCTCTCAACTACAACATTTCTTTTCCTCAGACAATGCAGCACGTTGCAGAGTGTTAGAGGCCTCCAGGTTGTGCTGCCGTCTGTGTGGCAGAGGCGTTTGCAGGATGGATGTCTAAACGCTTGTCTTGCACAACGTCTTGGGTTCTCTCGTGGCATAACCAGCAGAACACCCGGGGAAGTGTTCTCACCGATGGGTATTTTTAAGGGAAGGAGCGTTCATGAGTTGGTGTTTGTGCCACACTGAAAAAGCTCAGAGGAATCTTCTTGGCTGTTATTTTTTCCTGCATTCATACATGCCTTTGCTTTCCTGAGAAATCATTTTAAAAATGTGAACTTGCTCTGTTTCCTGTTTTCTTTACACTTTGTGTTGCATCGTGATTGCCACTGAAATGTATTGAACCCAAATTTGATTCAGATGTTGATTCAGAGAATGAGGCTGTGTGTAATTAATTGGATTTTCTTTTAAAGGTTTTATTGTATTTTGATAAAGCAGAGTGGGAAGATAACATTGATCAGATTGAATCACTGCTGGAGGAAAACAAACCCACTGCCTTGCTGTGTGGAGTTTGCCTTGATGAACTCTGTGTCTGTGTTTGAACAGGTGACTTACCCGGCACTGATGGCAAAGGAAGCAGATGTTCCTGAGCTGCCTGCCTTGGCTTGCTGAGGTTTCTGAACTGTCAGAGGGAACTTTTTTGAAGATAGTTGGTGTTTGGTAATCTTGGGAATTTTCATGGTACATGTGAGCGGGCAGAGAGCTGTGACAGGTAGAATTTATTCATGTGGTGAAACCAGAGCATTGTCTTGTTGTTTAATATTGTGATAAGGAAGCACTTTTCGCCTTTTTGTTTTTGTGCTTCACATTGATAAACCCAGACAATTTATGGTGAAAATAAATAACCTTTCAATTTTGGCCATAGACTTGTCAGTGGCTCGTTGCTGTGGCTGTTGGGGAAGCCTGTCAGTGCACAGGCTTTTGGAATTTAAAGCCAGTTGAGGATAAATGCAGAAAAGATTGTTTTATTATAAAAGTTTTCTTCTGGAGGAAGCAAACAGGTTGATCGTATTATAAATTTATTTTACATTTATTCCTTCATGTTTCCTACTGTAAAGTGTTCATATTTAAGTACAAATCAGAATTACTGTTTTTGTAAAACCTTATCATGAATAATAAGTATTTATGGAGAATGGCTTGAAGAAAGCTTTGCATATGAGCATTCTTTAAATTTTATTTTTTGTCTTCCATCTTTACTTCAGGCTGACTTCTTACTGAGTCAGAAGTAATGAGTAGCACAGAATTTATTTTGGTGACAGGTTGTCCAGTGGTTCTCTGACTTGGGATTCTGAGAACTAAAAATAATGTTTTCCTGTAAAATGCAATGTGAGAATGATAAGGTGCTGATTTTCTTCATTTGTTCCCGTCTGCCACCAAACACAAACCAAAGGTGTTCTTACCTACGGAGAGCTACAATTTTATTTTGGAGAAATGAATGTACTGCCTAGTCATACCTTTTCAGATATTAGCAATTAACATTACCTTCTGTCTAGGGTCCTGCTTGGAGAGAAATAAATTAATGATGAAAATTTGACTGATTGATGCAGTTAAATACATTTGTAGAAAATGTCACACACTTCCTGATGTATGACAAGCTAAAGTAAATCTGTGTGTGGACTGTGTGACTATGTGACTCTGCCTGGGTTTATCTAATTAGCAATGAAGTTTGCTGCCCTGAAAGTTTAAATTATAAGTGTCAGCTTTTAAAATTCTGAAGTAGGACTGATGCAATGTTAAATTAAAAAATAAATAAATCGGTGACTTCTAGTAAACACACTAATTTTTCTGTGGGAAGGAAGAAAAATCTTTTTTTGAAAGAATAAATACTGCAATTGCTATTTTAATATTCTGGCATTTTGTAGTGCTAAGGAATAGGTCAAAATAGATCATGCATGCTAAAATTGCACACAGCTTGCAGAATAACATTGGAAACATGTAACTGGGCAGAGGGAACATGTTCAGAGTGCATTGTGTTAGCTGTGATTCACTTCTCACTTCTGGATCTTGGCCTGAGGTCTTGATTTAATAATATGAGAAATACAGTTTATGGCGCTGTGTTAACACAGCCTCTTAGGCCGAACATGTTTGTTTGCAGGTTTTTCTGGGATGTTTTTTACATATTCACCTTAAATGTAATTTTTTAGAAGCTGCAGAAGGTTTGGTGAGAATAAGAAAAGGGAAAGATGGATTTGTGTGTCTGGATATAGCAGGGATTTCCCTGGGAAATGGGAATCACGTAGAGGCACTTGGTCCACAGATACACCTATGGCAAAGTCTGGGGCCCAGCTCGGTGAGGTTGTTGTTTGGCCAAGGCAGAAGTGTCTGCACTGTCCTTTAGAGTCTGAGAGTCAGGAGTGGATAATGCAGGAGGCCTTTGGTTTGCCAGGCCTTTGTTATGTTTGCTTCTGTATCTCACATTGTTGCACATTTTTTAAGGTATACTGCAAACTGTAACTTGGCTTTTCACATGAGAGGAAAATAGTTTTCTTTAGGCTAAAGTATTTTTTGTTGCTGTAACTTTGTTCTTAGCCAATTTTTTTTCTTTGAATCCTTCACTGTATCTTTCTCACTTGCTTCTCTTTCCATATTTCCATTCATCATTTGTCCATTTCTGTAGATTATCTGCAGCAGTAAAATGTGCTGCTTTTGTTTTCCTGAGACATTTTGTGCCAAGTGCACCAACAATCTGACAAGAGCATTGTAATAAAATGTGCTTGAGATGTTTATATGTACTTTTGAAGTTGAGGTATGATAACACTGATGAACAGTTCTCATTTGGATGAAGGAATAAATGATGGATGTGTAAGAAGGGAAGGGATTTCATGAACTCAGCCCTTACTCGAGGCAGAAACAAATACGCTGAAATCACGTCTGACAAACATTTGTCTGATCTTTTCTTAAAAAACTCAGAAGAGGGGAATACCACACCTCTGCACTGATCTATTTATAGCCTGTACATGACTATTACTGTCGTTAGCAGGCTTTTCTTAATATTTAACTTAAGTTTCTGCCATGGTGCTAGTTAAGCCAGTTAATTCTCATCCAGCTCTTATTTCTCATGCAGGATAATGATTTCTGTGCTCTTTTCACCAACTGTTTGCAGACGTGAAGGCTGTTCCTCGGCCTCCTTTTACTTCAGACTTCTCTTTACTAAACTGTGCAAACAGGATTTTTGTTGTTCACTCTCGCTGGGATCTGTGTGGTTTGTCTGTATCTTCAAGTTCCCCAGACAAAGTCTTTGGGCAACAGAGCAATTAACTCACTGTGTAAGTTGCAGCAGAAGTAACGTGACAGCCTTATTAAAATGTTATTCCAGGGTGTGTGTACAGGTATGGCTGGGGTTTGTTTTTGTTTTGTTTGTTGGGGTTTTTTCTCTTGCCAACAACATCCAGTTCTTGGTTTCTGCATTTGCAAACGCAGGAGCTCGTGTTGGCATTTGTTAAATCAGGTGTCTCTTTCTCCATATATATGGGTTGGATTTATATTTCCAAAGAATAGAACCTTATTCTGTATTGAATTTGATCTTTATTTCAGGTTGGATTTCTTCTATTAGGCATTTCTAGACTTAGCAGGATCACTTTCCAGTCAGTTATTCTGCAGGAGGATATGCAGTTCCTGCTCTCCTGCATCTGTTTCCCACCACATACAATCCCTGTGGCTTTTGAACATAAGCCTGCCCTACAACAGGGAACTTGATTGAGAACAAGTTCTAGCATTGGATGCAGCTTCTAGTGGCAAAAATGTGTCTTTATTGGTCTATGTTATACCTGTGCTGTCTTTGAAGTAAATTGTATTGCTGAGATAACTTCTGTCAGTGTAACTGCCATTTTGAGATCTCATATGGTCCAGGGACATGGTAGAAGTTTTTATCCGCTGGGCATGTTTTATGGGGAGAATTGCAGAGTAGCTACGAGACAGATGCATTCAACATGTCCCCTGGTTTTACTCCATTTTGTCTGACTTATGTAAATGATTTTGTCCATAATTTTTGAGGTTAGATCACAGATGGGACAAATGTTGCAATTCTTTCAGCAGTGCTGTCTTCATGAAAAATGGAACAGACACCAATAATGGTTGTTAAAGGAGACCTTTTTGAGTTTCTTGCAGGAAGTACTATTCAAGCAGTCCTTGTTTACCTCTTACCTGTCCTCAAAATTGTTTTATAATAATTTAGGCAGGAGTTCTGTAAATGCCAACAGTTTGACTGCCAGGTAACCAAAGTGATAATGGGAACTATAGTCTCACCTTTGAACAAAGATTTTAAAGTGAGTAAATACCTGGATCATGTTGTTTGACTTGATTTTAAAAAAAAGAGAGAATAGAGAACTAAAATACTGACACGACCAGTAATTAAACTTCTGAAGAAGATTCTATATGACATTTTATAGAAGACTGTGGGAATTGTCACTCCAAATATTTTTATTAATGTAGCTACTAAAAACTGATTGATAAACACAGATTGAGCTTTGAGTGTTGTTTTGGTTCACTAATTGTGTGTTTTTAGCAGTGGCACAATTGTTGTAACTCCAGCACGAGCCTTTTTATTATAAATAAAAATAAATCTGAATAGCAACTCCCTGTGTTTCTTTAAGGTTTTTTCCCATAATGGCCTGAGGGTAACTGATTTGGTATAATGCAGTAGTTAGAAAAGCATTTCTTGCACTGCTGGTGCCAGTGAGTGCTGTACCTCAGGCAGGGATGAGGGGGATAATGTGATGAATGATTTCTTAACATCCTGCAGCTCCTTCCTGTACGGAATATCTGTGATATCTCTGTGTCTGTGATATTGGCACTGTTATGAATACTGAGTGAGACTTTAAAATGAAAATATCAGTGTTATTGGTGAACTGCCTGGCAAGTTTTAGTTAAAATCTTAAACAGAACCCAATATTCTTCCCTCAGTGGTGAGTGTGAGTTTATGCTTCTGGAAGAGTCAGAACAGTGTAAACATATATAATACTTAGCTTGAATATTCTTTCAATCCTTAACTTTCCAGTAAAGGTTGGTTCTAAATCTGATGTGGTTTTGTGTAGCTAGTAACCTTTTTATCCTCAGGCTTAGCCAGTCTTTTTTTTAGTATGCAGCTAAATATTTGGCTTCCAAATACTCCTTGGTAGGAAATTGAACAGGTATGGTATTGGTTCTTTTAAAATCTACTTTATTTTTTTTAACTGATCTCATACTGAGTTCCTTTTGTGTCACATTCCTTTTGGAGGAGAGTGAACAATCCACATCTCTCTCCAACATAGCAATACATCTTTCTGTTCCTCATACAATTTTGTAACCTTTTACCACTTTCTCTCCCCCACCCAAATCTTATTGCAACCAGAGTCCAAACTTGCTTATTTGTTTCCCCCTGTAGAACCCATTCTATGACTTTGATTGTACTTTTTCCTGCTTTGCTACAGCGTATTCTGGAGCTGAAGGCCCCAGGAATGATGTTCAAGATGTGAGGACAGTGATCAGTTTCAGACTGTTTTTTTGGGTTTGTTTTCGTAATCCCCAACATTGGCTTAATTTCTGAGTGCTGGCAATATTCAGTGCACAGTCCATTAGTTTCTTAAGTGCAGAGTTGGAATCTGCTGCTCTCCTTCCTCCCTCCACCCAACCTGCATCACCTTCATTTATCTCTCTGGCAATTGTCAGTTCCTTGTCTGATAAAGTCCAGTGCCTGTCCTGTAGTCAGCCTTTTCCTTTCTCTCCTGAATAATTTTGATAGGCACAGGGGTGTCAGAAAACTTGTTACCTTGCTCCTCTTTCCTGGATAATTCAGAATATATTGACCAACACAGATTCTTGTGGAGCCTCACTGGTGTCCTCCTTCCTTATGAAAACAACAGCTACGTCTGTCCTGTGTTTTCTATATTTTAACCAATTTATTCATGCAAGGATGGGTCTTCTTTTTTTATGCTGTGACTGCTAGAAATCCTTTGGTGAGACTTTTCCAGCACCAGAAATCCAAGTGGACCATGACGGTGGCTGAGATTCTTTTGTGTATAGTTCTTTATATATATATTTGGGGTGCAGCAAGATTTGGAAGTGAGGATCTCTTTTTGGGACGCTATTTCTGCTCTTCTCTGCTCTGTGATGATTATCCGTATGTCCATATTTGTGGTTTATTTGGTGTAGGCTGTGTGTAGCTTCCTGGAATCCCTGCATTGTGTGTGCATTATGCATGGTGTTGGCACTGGTCCTGTAGAAGTGTGAGATCAATTAGATAGGCTGATGTTAATTAAAATGGAAAATAAATCTTTTGAGTTGGGTGATCTGTTTGCTGCACATCTCCTGCTTATCCTTGAAGTTCAGCTGGAAAAAATCAGGGATATTCCCTTGACAGAAATGCAGCCTTAGGAGTGGAACTGTTGTCTTAAAGGTGGTGATTGGATGTGGGCATGGACACAGTAATCCTTATCTGGAACTTTTGAGTCTGTAGTTAGTTTACTTTAGTAGCTGTATTTGTGAAGCTTCTTACATTTTTATCACTTAAGGGAAAAGTGTAATTACAAAGCATCGTAGATGTCACTGTAATGGTTTGATACCCACTGCCAAGGACTGGGCATGGGGAGGTGCAAGAAGGAAACCTTATGGCAATACCTTGTCTTTGGGTCTTTGCATTTGATTTTGGAGTATTTTGACAAAACTAGGTTTCTATCGTTACATTTTAGTTTAAATACTGTCGTAAGGGATTGGGTTGGATGATGCCTTTTTCTGATTTGCAGGAGGCCAAAGATTGTTACCAAAGTGCAAAGCGGCAGAGTTTGTGTATGTGATACCTTTGCAATATCTTCATATGTTTGCCTGTGTTATCTATGGGTGCAGACAAGGTTTTCTCAGTTTCCATTAATGTATATTGGGTACAGACTTGTTTATGTTTTTGGTGTTATTACTGAGCTCTGTAGAGTTGAGTGTGAGTAGCCCGGGTCTACCCCAGACCTGAGGCTCTCTGGTTAAATTTGTTCCTGTTTGTTGTTGTCGTGGTTGAATATTTTAATCTTGAATTGGAGATTGATTCAGGACTGTTTTTTCAGTGCTGTGTTGAAAATCTATAAAGCTTGTGAATGTCTTATCCTACTTAAATATTCCATGTTAGAATGTTCTGCATTTTATGGTCTTATTATTGAGGATAGAAGTAATGGAAGAAATGTCTGACTGAATGTAGGAGATTAATTTGAGTTATGATGGGGAGAGTACATGGGGTATTCAACTGGGAAGATGGGAGTATGAGCCAGGAGAGGCATTTTAGGCAGAAGCTCCAGGTGATGGTGAGTCAACAGAGTAGGAAAACATGACAGCAGGTAGCAGGAGAAGATGAGAAAAATCATAGTTATGTTACTGTACCCTGGATTTCCTCGTCGTTATCACTGCCTTGTGTAGTGTGCAGGAAAAACTGTGCTTTGAGGAATGGGTGAGACAGGATGTAACAATGGCTGTTCACTGAGGAGGATTCCCCCTTAGTTTGTTGCAAAATTTGAGAGATGTTTACTAAGTGAAGCTGAGATGTCTTGATGGTGAAGACGCAAAAATGTCTTTGAAGGCTTAGATTCTGTTCTTGCTGATGTCAAGCAAAATGCCAGGTGGATCATGTGGATCAGAAAGGCTCATCTGTATCCTTGTGATAATTTTTTTGGTAGTTGATTTGAAATGGTGGTGGTAAGTTTTGAAATTGGCCCAGCTTTTCTGTGAATGGAAGATTCTGTCAGGTGTGGTTGTTACACTGAAGACAAACAGAGCTTCTCGGTTGTAGCATCTGAAGACAGATACTAAAACTGGCTGTAGAAATGGAGAGTGGGTTTATTTCTCTGGCTCATTTCCCAACATAGTCGTATTTCAACCTATCACAGTCACAAAACTGGAAGATGGACTGAGAAGGATAGAACCAATTACTGGAGTTTGAGGAAGTGCTTTTTTATGTGTGTCCTGAAAAGCAGTATCTGACATATTTTGTGTGTAGTCGCTCTCATACATTAATTGAAATGCTCCAGTTGTTTGCAGTGCTCAGTTTCTGCTGGATGCCTGCATGTTTTCTGATGTACTTTGTTCTGCTTGTAGAACAGTGTTCATAGATTAGAAGTGGTTTGAGGTAGGTTTACTTTTTTAGTGGATGATTGCTCTTACAATTCATTTTAACACCTAAATAGCCCTTTTTTGCAAATATTTTGACTTGCTAGTCATTAGTTTGGAGTAAAACTAACACTGATGCCACTCATGGCAGCTCAGCAGAAGGCTCCAAATGGCATCAACAGCTGCTGAGCCAAGAGCACCACTGAGATTTTTTAGGAGAAACAGAAGCATCTAAATTTGATTATGACACTCACTGTAGTGCATATTTCATGGGATTCTATGATTCTAAGAGTTTCATACTCCTGTTTTATTTGAGACACCTTTTATGTGGTTACTGAGTTCAGGTAAGACAGTAAATTAGAGAGAACTTACAAATGTAACAGGTGTTTTACTGTGTGTGTTTCTGGGAACTATATGTTATCTTAATATATTGAGTTAGCCTTAAACATGTTTATGATGTGAATAGCACTGAGAAGTTTGTTTGGCAGGTAGCTTAGTTAATGCCAAGGAACGTCGTCTTAGTGTTGTGATGCTCTGGGACTTCCCACCTTGGTGGTGGGGATAAATTTCCAAGACTCCGGAGTGCTCTGGGTGCAGTTATTTGTAGCCCAGTGAAATGTGTCTATTACTTTTTCAGACACCTTTGTGAGAAAATTGGTCTTGGATAAGAGCAGAGGAGTACGATCAGTCACTTTGTAGCCTGTATATTTTGCAAGGTGTCACTGTGACACCTGTCTGCAAATTTCAGGTGTTGTTACCCTTCCTCAATTTAAAATTCATGTCTGTTTCAGAATAGTGGTGTTTTTTCCCCTTAGAATCTTGAACAGATCTTGAGAGAGCATCCTGACTTTAAAGGCAGATTTGCTTCATGTGTCAGGAAACTCATTCTTCAGTGAGGTTGAGAAATGAGCTGCTGGAGCAATGACAGGTACAGGAAACAGAGAATTTCTGTAAAACTTGAATTGGATGAAGAAAGGTCTTGTTGAGGAAAGTAGATGCTTTTCTATTTGAGGCCAATTACACTCTTATCTTTTTTGTGTACTTGAAGTGGAAAGGGCTTATGAAGGGTTAGTTACTAGAGGCTCTTGATAGTGCTTGGAAAGAAGAGGTTCATTCAAAGCAGGAAACTTGCATTTAAGTACCCTGCAACTCTCTAAATATGCTTATCTCTTCCTATCAACTGTAAGGGAAGTGTAGAGATACAGCTTCCCTAGACTATGGTTGCTCTGTGTGAATATTACTGTAAGTGTTAAGATATTTATCTCAAAAGCCTAATTTTGCTATAAACTGATCCTGAGCTGCTACTTTGCATTTTTATGAGAACAGACCTTAAAAACTGTGTCCTTACGTTCTCAAACCTTCCAGCACATTTTAAGTTTTTTAAGTCAAGATCATTGTTTATCAAGCTGATAAAAGTTGTATGAATGTGTCAAATTACAGTCCACAGAGCAGCAGGAACTAAAGATTTATCCTGGGTAGGCTGAAGTTTTGTTGTTGTCATTGGGCATGTTGGATACTTCAGTTCATTCTGAAATCTGTTTCTCAAGGTAATTTGAGAGAGAGCTGCATTTATGGTGCTGGAACTGACCACACTGTTTTTCGAGGTTTCATCCTTCTTGGAACTGGGAGGGCACCATCCATGGAAGTTGTATTTTATGCAATTCTAGTCTGTTACATTGTTTTGGGCTTGGTTTTTCTTGGTTTGACTTTTTGTTGTTGGTTTGTTTGTGTTGTTGTTGTTGTTTTGGGGGTTTGTTTGTTTATTAAATCGAACTCTGGAAGGAGCAGCTAGTAACCATTCTTTCCAGAGAATAAAGAAATACCAAATAATGTCTGTAGCTGTTCAGATGAGGTAAGTGCATGGCCCTGTGGGCTTAGTGAGTCATAAATTCACTTTTTTTGCTTGCAGGGAAGATTTTAAGTGTCTTCAGCGTAAGAAATCTCCAGTCTGCTCGTTGTAGAGATCCCTGATCCAAAGATACCGATCAGCCATCGAACCCCTGCCGTGTGCAGCCTTTGCTGCAGCTCCCTGCAGGTTGTGTACAGAAGCAAGATGGCTTCTGCATGCCCTGCATGTTTATACACACAAGGATTCTGTTCTGCCTCTTTAGAGTTGTGTTGCACTTACTGTAGATAATTGCACACTGTGGTTTAGAATTGTTTCTTGCTAAGACTATCCAGTCTTGTCGCTGCAACTTTTTTTCCAGTTTCCTAAATGACTGCCTGTGTGTCAAAATGCATTCAATGCAAAAACATTATTGAATAAATGTAATAAACCTCAATATTTAGACTTGGATAAAATTCAGCTTCTAATTGTAGGTGGTGCCCTCCTGATGGCAGGGAGGATAAAAGTTCAAAATGCATTCCTGTCAGTTTTAGCACCATCATTGCAGTTCATCTTTTTTTTTTAATGTGTTTAATGTTATTTTTTCAATTAATAATAAATTGAGGGAAACTATAATAAATTATTACATGTATTTAAAATATTTCATGGTATTTAAATAGATTTTGCTGGACTTGGACTGTTTTCACATGATTCAGGTCATTTGCTGGAGCCATAACTTGTCTGTGGTGTTGTGTCTGCCTGATCATTGCTGGTTTCCATGAACACACTGGGAACTGTGTTCATTGGTGTTTTCTGTTGAGTAGGAATATGTATCTCAAAATTCTTTATTTTAATCCATTGACTGGGCTTCCTGTTAGTTAACTGAGGTTTTAAAGAAAATAACTGAAATGTCATATGATACTCAGCCAAATATGCTGGAAAAACTTAAGTAGTGGGGTAATTGCTGCAGATAGTTCTGTTAAGTAATCTGTAATCATTTCAAGAAGACTTATTTTGGTTGGCAGGAGTAATAAACCTTGAAATCAAGGCATTTACTGTGTTTTTTTGCATTTAATACTGTGGTAGAAACCAAGTTTAAGTATTGCAGTATTTTTCTCTTGATTGATGTAAAGATAAACAGTTGGCAGCTCTTGGACCCTTTCTTTTATCCTTCTCAGTTATTTATACAATATTTACAATCCACCACAATCTTCCTGTTTTCTGAGTATTTCCAAATATTTGCAAAACTGATCCAGAAAACTGAACCCACTGATTCTGTGGGTTCTTTTACAAGTCCCTGGCTTGGGAATTTTATGTGTTTGATCTGAAGCACATTATATACTGCATTGTGTCTTTGTTCTTATGGGTGGTGAAATTTCTATTCCAGTAACGTTGTGCTGTGGTTTGGATACAACCTCTTGATTTTTTTTTCCAAAACTGGAACAAAAATGAATGCTGGCTATTTCTTCATGTTTTTTTAATCACTTGCCATTTCACTATCTAAATTTAATAAAACACTGCTAATCTGAGGAGTTTTTCACCCCTTAATATATTTTACTAGTAATTAAGAAAAGTTTTAAGTTTGAACGAGTTAGGTACTATTATTTTATGAAGCATGTCATGCTGTTAAGAGGTTGCTGGCTCATGATCCTGTGTTTAAGGTTGTTTGCTTTCTGTACAATGGGTTAAAGTAGCTTGGGGTGCTGAATCTGGTTTAATTACAAGAGAGTGAGAAAATTCAGGGCAAAGTTTGGAAGTATATCAACTAAGGTACATACAATCAGAGCAAGACTTAAAATATTTTTTAAAATAAATGTAAGTACTTTTTCAGGAAATAATGTTCCTTCTGTGAAGAAGTATTTGATATGTTTGTTTCTTATTTTGTCAAGCAGTTGTTCAGTGGTACAAGTGTTTAGTTCAGCTGTTCGGGATGGAATTGTTGGATGATGGAGACTGGAGCACCACACAGGGCTGCAATCAGCAGGGTGGGAATTGGCCTCTTTTCCTGGGCAACCAGTGATGGGACAAGAGGAAGTGGCCTGAGACTGTGCCCCGGGAGGTTCAGGTTGGACATCAGGAAGGATTTCTTCACTGAAAGGTTGTCAGGCATTGGAATAGGCTGCCCAGGGAGGTGGTGGAGTCGCCATCCCTGGAAGTGTTCAGAAAATGCCTGGATGTGGCTCTTAGTGCTCTGCTTTCATTGACAGGGTGGTGTTCAGTCAGAAGTTGGACTCGCGCTTGGAGGTCGTTTCCAACCTTAATGATTCTATGATTCTAGGAGGTGAAAATGAAGGGGAATGCAATTTCTGTGTGATGCTGCTTGAGTCCAGGACAGGTAGTCATTCCTGAGTTATGCCCTGGTTGTGAGAGACACTGCTTTGGACTGTGTGTCTTCCCTGCTCTGGGCTGTTGCCTGGCAGGGCTTGGTTGGTTCTGCTGTTTGCTGTCCTAGCACAGCACAGCACGGCTGGGTGGACCCTCTCAGTGTGTCCTGTCCGGTGCAATTCATCTCAGAATTGGGATAAACTAAAGAGAGAAGAAAGTGCTTCAAAATAGAAGAGGACGCATGACAGAGGAAGAACTAAGGAGGAGAATATTCCTCTTCCCTGGCTCATGCCCTCACTGGTGTGCTATTGATAGGCAAGATTCCTCCCTGCTGGCTTTCAGACCTAAAGATTCCTTGAGGTGTGCAAAGGAGGCTGGAATCAAAGATTTCAACAGCTTTTTTTTTCTAAGAAACATTCATTCATTCCCCTGCAGAATCTTTTAATTTTAAAAGGTCTCATAATATTGTGACAGGAATAATATCTTTATTACTTAATTCACCCAGTAAAATTTCATTTCTTGTATCCCAAATCTTACCCACTGTGTCTTACTGTTCGTTTTGTTTTCCAAATGTTACCTCAGTTTATCAGTTATCATTGTCATTGCCTTTTGATTCGGACTGGTTTAATCTCTCTGCCTTTTTTACTTTCCCTGTGAATACCTTGTGTTATATATTGTTACAATGTGTTAAAGGCCTAAGTTTTTCTAAAGCTGATCTCATCTGATGTGTTACTATGAGGCTTTTTCTTGTTACTGCTCTTTGCTTCTGTTTTTTCAGTACTTGGTGATTTTATGCTACTGCTGGTTTCATATTCTTTGAAAAGACTGGCTTTTTGTCCAGTGTTGATTTGTGTCCATATAAAATCCTCTCCTTTATGTTCATTTCTATGGAGTTACCTTCTTTTAGGCATCTGCTGGTGTTTTGTAACAATACTGACTTTACTTCTCTGTTTGTGACATTATGTGGTGTCGTTATTAAGCGTCATTTTTGCCAAGAGTTGCTTTGAGCTGTGAAAAATGCTACAGAAGTTCAGACTTAGGTATTACGGATTGTCTTGTTCACAGATACTGTTGTGGTTTTGTTTTGGGGGTTTTTAAATAAAAAATCTAATAANTGAGTGGTTGCTCTTGATTTTTACTTTGTTCTTTGCATCATCTATTATTTTTATAAACAAGTTTCTCCGCACAGCAGTGCTAGCAGACTTGGATTTTTTGTCGTTTTGGTTTAACCTGCTTATCTCTAATACAGTGTAAGTCTGATTTACATTTCCCTGTGATTGAAATAATTACAGTGCATCTTTTTGAGTTTGCATAATGTCATTTTGCATGAGTGTAAGAATAGGAAGCTCTGTATCCTTGCTGTCATTTATTTTAGACATTTTAGTCTAGGAAATTGATACCCTTGAGATTCTTGTCCCACTATTGAAACAGGTTTAGACTCTGAGGGTGTAAGGCACCTTTCTGTGTGGGTAAGG
>VYZS01005688.1:5176-22629 GCA_013400695.1 Neodrepanis coruscans | reverse complement strand
ACTTGGAAAATACATTTGGTGTCATGATGCTTTCACAACTACTTCCACTACTTTGTCAATCATCAGTACAAACATACATGCAGCACCCCCTTCTCCCCCTACCTCCCCCCAAACACATACCTTTAATTTACAGGCATGTCAGCAATGAAAAATGATGGATGTGGGATGAATATATAGGGGAGACAACACAAGACAGCAAGAGAGAGCGTGAGATAGCAAGAGAGTTTTCCCTAAAAATCTAGGTCATACCTATAGTTTGGAAATTACAGGCAAATCCTTCACATGTGCATTTTTCCCAGCTTCCCTTTAGAGCCTGGCATCAGCCTATATTATTATTGTCTCCGTTGAAAACCTGGCTCGTAAGACCTTATATAAAGTTGTGTGGGTGAAGAACTGCCAAAAGCATTACCACCTTTGTGAGCAGAAATAATTCAAGTGTCAGGTTGGTTTCAGAGAGAGGCTTGACCTACAGTACATGGAGGGAGATGCTAATTCGGCTCATGTCAGGATGTTTTGGATCCAGAAGTTCACACAGGCCAAAAAAACCAAAGATTTTTAGTTGTGCTGTGCTGTTACACATATACATCGTTCTCAGCTGAAGTCCAGTTATTTCTGTCGCAGTTTAAGGTGAGACTGCTCTCCAGTGGAAAGCCTAAGCTGATTTAATGGGGAGCAGTTACTGCGAGGGGAGGGGGCACAGGGGATGCAGCTCCTCCCTTGGGTCCTCACACGGCAGCAGAACTGAACTCTGACCCTGCGGTGACCCCGTTCAAAGATCCATCTGGTCCAACGGCACGAGAGATCAAATCCCTCCGAGTTACCCGCGTTCTGTCTGCGCAGCTCCTCGATCCAGGTCCCCGCCTGGGCCACAGTCGTGACAGAGCAGTGACAGCTGCGAGAGGCGCGGCGGGAACGCCCCGGAGCAGGAGGCTTCAAGGCATCGCAGCGCAGCCCCCCTCGAGCTGGGACTGCCCGTGTGCAGCACGTCCATAAGGACGGAACGCTGGCGGGGAAGGCTAAATAGGCAAAGCTTGGATTTTAGGATTTAGCACAAGTACTTAGGCTGAAGCATCTTCCACGTTCTAAATCAGATTCTGTCAGATCAGTGCTGGGGATTTTTCAAGACAGAACCAAGCCAAGGCAAGGTTACAGTGCTGGTGCCTTGTACTGTGGCTGCAGTCTGGTCTAATGAATTTTTAAGAACATAAAATAAAACCTTATTTCATCAGACCAGCTTTTGTCTAGCCCTGTAACCTCTCTCCTATAGCTGAGTTAATGCCTATTATCAGTAAACACCCCACAGTCCACAAACCCTGACACAGATTATGAGAACTTCCAAAAATAAACCTCACATGGAAACTGCTAAGCTTGAATCACAGTTTTGGTGGGCTCTGATTTCATCTTCTCTCACTAGGAAAATTACAAAAGCTCATATGAAACACCAGAGGGCTGAATAACTCAAAATTTTAAGCAGGTTCTACCCAGATCTGGCTATCCTGGTGAGCATAACAGCACAGAGAATGGGAATAAAGAGACTCAGAGGAGCTGCCAGGGCCACTACTTGTGCTGAAGGTAGGCCTGTGAAGAGGAAGGTCTCACAGCATCTTCAGATTGTGCCCAAATGAAGTGAAAAACTAAAACACTGTTCTAAAATCTAAGGGCTGTGCTGATCTCTGTTTAGCTGAAGGATGTATAGTCCTAACTGACTTCTCCAGTTTCCACTGGATAGGATGGGCATTTGGGGTGGGTCTTCCATTGATAAATGTGGAAATATCAAAGTCTCATTCTTGAATGAGACATCACATTTGGCAATTGTGGCTCTGACTGTACCAGGGATTATAACAAAAACGTAACAGTTGCTGCAGGAAAAATTGCTGGCTTGCTGCTCTACTATCTGGCAGAGGGTTTCTTCTCCACATCCAGCCATATCAATGACTTCTACCTGCATGTCTGTCTTCTTGATGTTAAGCAGAAATCTGGGAGGCATGTAGGTGTGAGCAAAGAGCAGAGTATAGTGCCTTGGATGGTCTGAGGGCGCTGGAGAATGGATGAGTCGCTCCAAGTGAAACAAACATGGTACCAGCCCTCCCTGGTGTAAACACCCAAACAGAAATGCCCCGAGAAGATTGAAAACAATGATGAGGTGTTTCCACTTCACAGCTCTGTTCTGTGATGTGCTGAACAGGACCAATGGCAAAATGAGAGGGATGAGGAACCGAGGTTCTTGGTGACTGAACAGGGAGAGAAGTGCCAAAGGAACAAAATAAAACAGCAGTAATGTGGGACTGCCCTCAGAATGCACCACTAGCCCAGGCAGCCCACGGGAATATGATTTGACTTGTATTAATTGATGGACATATTTCTTTAGCATTTTAAAACCAGCACCAATGGCCAGAATATGCAAGATTCCAAAGAGCATTATTCCGTTGATTGTAAAATGTGTAACACGTGGGTGACTTCCATGCAGTGCAAGATTATGAGGATTGAGATTATAGCTGAGAAAATTGAAGGGGGTCACTACCATTTTCTCAGGTAATTGAGCTATTACATCAAATAGGCTGCCCTTGTTAATGCTATAGAGGTTGTCTAAGCTCACAGAGGTAAAATAAAAGGTGTCAGCTGTTATGAAAACAATGGCAGTGAAACATGCACATAGGATAAGCTTCAAAAAATGGTTTATGATGGTTTTAAGGCTCTTTTGAGAATCAACAATTAAACCAGCCCAGTAAAGCAGGGGCATTAGAGCAAATGCCAAAAAGGTGGGCCTGTTGAAAAACCCAGCAGTTGTTATAACACCTATGAGAGGGCTGTTTGTAGGCTCTGCTGAGCTGCCATTGGACTTTCTTGAGGAAATCAGTACCATGAGAAGAGCAAAGAGAAGTCCTTCAAGTGTGTTGGTAAATGTTCTTGTATAAAACACCAGAGTGACATATGATCCAGCAAGAAGCACCAGTGCTTTCCACAGATCCACTTCCCAGAAAGGAGCTAATCGATAAACACTATAGTCAAGTATGAAAGAAAAGACTGTAAAGAGAAGGCGAGGTGACACGAGAAGAGTGTAGCTGTTGATGCAACTTGAACATAAGTCCAGCTGCTGCAAAGACTTGATCGCCCAGTAGGAAACTCCCGATGTCATTAATGGGAAAACAACTGTTCTGCAAGGAAAGCTCGAAAGGAACTCCCAAGGATAATAGACCTGTAGGTTTAAAATATCTCCTATAAAGAAAGAGAAAAAGAAAAATACATGCATCCATGATATATTTTATTCAGTAATTCAGCAATAGCGATATTACTTGCTATAAGAGGCATCACAAGGCAGAGCAGCTCCTAAACTTTTGAGACCTTGCTGTCAACCTTGACATTTTTTAGGAGCGCACCATTCATTTCTACAAAGANGCGCCTGGAAGAACTCGTCGGGGTGCAGGTACCCGGCCTGTGGCAGGAGGCACCAGCCCGCCCTCAGCGCCGCCAGCAGCGCCCACAGCGCCCGCGCGCCCATGGCTGAGCCGCCCGCGCCGCCAGGGGGCGCCAGCACGCCGGACCAGCCGCCGCAGCGGGAGCCCGGCGCGCATGCGCAGCACCGCCCCCTGGCACAGCCCGCCGGCTGGAATCCGAGGGATTGCGGGGTGGGTTGGGATGGGAAAGAATCGCACCCGGCACGGAATCACGGAGTGCTCCGGGTTGGAAGGGGCCCACGAGGGTCATCGCATGCAGCTCTTAAGTGCATGGCTCATATGGGCATCAAACGCGGGAGTTGGCTGTTATCAGTACCACATTCCAAACAACTGAGCCATCTCTGGGATCACCTAGTCCCATCTGGGATCGAACACCACCACGTTACTGAATTACCATGCACATTACCATGGCACTGAATTTCATGGCCAGTNCGATATATTTTATTCAGTAATTCAGCAATAGCGATATTACTTGCTATAAGAGGCATCACAAGGCAGAGCAGCTCCTAAACTTTTGAGACCTTGCTGTCAACCTTGACATTTTTTAGGAGCGCACCATTCATTTCTACAAAGAGGCAAGAAAAAGAACCCTGTCAGGGTGATGCGGTTCCAGGCGCCACTCACGGCGACCAGCACGGAGCGGGAACCCNGACACCACCACCTCCCTGTGCAGTCCCTTCCAATATTTAGTAACCCTTTCTGTGAGGAAATTCCCCCCAATCCTCAACCTGAACCTGCCCCCATGCACCTCGAGGCCATGTCTTTTTGCCAGGGAGAAGAGCCCAACCCCACTTGGCTCCAGCCTCCTTTCAGCTGTGGAGCAATAAGGTCAGNGGCCCTGCCCGTGCCTCCGGCCCGCTCACCTGCCATGACCTCCGGCGCCTGGAAGAACTCGTCGGGGTGCAGGTACCCGGCCTGTGGCAGGAGGCACCAGCCCGCCCTCAGCGCCGCCAGCAGCGCCCACAGCGCCCGCGCGCCCATGGCTGAGCCGCCCGCGCCGCCAGGGGGCGCCAGCACGCCGGACCAGCCGCCGCAGCGGGAGCCCGGCGCGCATGCGCAGCACCGCCCCCTGGCACAGCCCGCCGGCTGGAATCCGAGGGATTGCGGGGTGGGTTGGGATGGGAAAGAATCGCACCCGGCACGGAATCACGGAGTGCTCCGGGTTGGAAGGGGCCCACGAGGGTCATCGCATGCAGCTCTTAAGTGCATGGCTCATATGGGCATCAAACGCGGGAGTTGGCTGTTATCAGTACCACATTCCAAACAACTGAGCCATCTCTGGGATCACCTAGTCCCATCTGGGATCGAACACCACCACGTTACTGAATTACCATGCACATTACCATGGCACTGAATTTCATGGCCAGTCTTTCCTTAGAACACCTCCAGGGACAGTGACACCACCACCTCCCTGTGCAGTCCCTTCCAATATTTAGTAACCCTTTCTGTGAGGAAATTCCCCCCAATCCTCAACCTGAACCTGCCCCCATGCACCTCGAGGCCATGTCTTTTTGCCAGGGAGAAGAGCCCAACCCCACTTGGCTCCAGCCTCCTTTCAGCTGTGGAGCAATAAGGTCAGCCCTGAGCCTGTTCTTCTCCAGGCTCAACAGCTTCCCCAGACACTCCTCATCAGACTTGTCTCTGGCTCCTTCCCCAGCTCTGTCGCCCTTCTCTGGACATGCTGCAGCACCTCAATATCCTTCTTAAACTGAGGGGCCCAGAACAGGACACAGCACTCGAGGTGTGGCCTCACCAGTGCCGAGTACAGGGGAAGAATCACTTCCTTGGCCCTGTGGTCACAGTATTCCTGATACAGGCCAGGATGCCACTGGCCTATTTGGGCACCTGGGCACACACTTGGCTCATGTTCAGCAGCTGTTTTATAATTGACCAAAAGCACAGAGCGAAAGAACAAAGCAGTGTTAGCAGCTGGGGGAGGAGAGGGCAGCAGCTGGCCAGGAATTTTGGGTCCTGGCACTGGGCACCACATCATGGATCCCTGCCACAGACAAACTCATCTCACCTGGCACAGCTGAGGATCAGGCTTGGTCTGTTCCATTCCAGCCCTGGTAACCTGGGAGCAACGGAAGAGTGTTCAGCGGAGGGGAAAGGAAAACTCTCACATCCCAGAAAAGCAGCTGTCCCAGAAAAGGCTGGATCCAGTTAAAGTGTAATTAGTTCTCATGTTTATTTGTTATTTTCACTTATTTACATGATTATTATCTAGTTTTACCACTTTTTTATTACACAGAATGTCTGTTCATCCAGGATAACGAGGTGGTGGCTGCAGACAGGAAGATAGTGCCTGCCAGCAGCACAGCATTTATGGTTAGTGCAGCTATGGAATATATATGGAGTAAGTATGGAGTCCATGTGTAAAGTATGTAGTCCACAGTAGTATGGACTGCATTCTACAGCCAGTAGTAACAGAAATGGTTACTCAGAAGTGAACTTTTTTCACCTACAGCAAATAAAAGTTTCATGCACAGGCACTCAGGATAGCCCTGTGTGGAAGGAGGACAGCCACGAGGTTCTTGATGGAGACTCTGTGAGATTAAAGATCACAGGACATCTCTCCAGCAGTAAGAGTTCTGGGTGTGGAAAATCAACAAGCTCAGTGGACGCTCACACATGGCTTAGTTCCCTCTGTCAGCAGGTAGTCCCCTCCAAGTCTCTCTAACCTTCTTTCTTGTCCAGTGTCTTTGGAAATTTCCCCTTCTTTCTTCTACTGGAAGGTAGAAGTCCATGGTAGAAGCTGTAATCTGGAGTGGTCTCTATTTACAGCCTGTCCATCCTCTGTGCACTTACCGCTATGGCAGCAGAGAAACTGGGTAGGATGTGCTAAGCAGGGATGTGGAGTCTGAACATAACCAGCCAGGAGGCCAGAAGGATTCACTAGACAAGATTTTTGATACTGCCTTCCAAGATGTAGAAATTCTTCTACAGGTCAGAAGCCATCCATCTAACAGTATCTGGGAATCCTGGGTGGTTCAACTTCAGCAGTGATGGCAGAGATGCTGCAATTTTGGACTGATCTTGTAAACAATGTTGATACTGTATTGCTGGCTTCTGCCCCGAATTACACCCTCTCCACACAGACAGGGGCAGCTTCCAGTCCCACCCCACTCCCCTGATGAGCAAATGCTGTTGGCACTTGCCCTGCAAAGAGGCAGGAAGAGGCATTCAAATGTTAGCTCAGCACATTATCCAAACAGCAGCTTTTCTGAAGAGAAGGTGCAGAGGTGGCTCGAAAGTTTCTATTTGGACAGTGCTAGTCCAAGCCTAGTATCTGACACAAAACGAGAAGGGGAATGACAGGAGCCATGAGGAAGTACTGTGTTATCTTATTACCTCCCCCAGAGCACTGTGGTATTTGCATCCCTTCAAGGGACTCAACATATTCACTCCCCAGCCATTCTGTGTATGTTCTCCTGTCTTCTACTGGCACAATCCGAACAGCAGAATCCTTAAAAATCAAGTTTTTTCCTTGAAAAGTTGAAGACTCAAACATTTTGAATCCATTTCCATTGCTGTTACTTCCAAAGTAGACCTAAAAATAATTCAAAAATTTCAGGATTTTGCAAGATCAAGTGTCATGTTCTTCCTGTACAACATAGGAACTGTTTTATAGATGAAAAATTCATACACAGTTGCAGAATCTCTCATGTATTTGCTTTTAGACGCTTCAGTAGATTAGATACAGAATTCTGCCACTGGCAATTACAAAAACAGCATTTGTGATTCTGTTTTTTTAGTTACTATCTGGAAAGAGTTGTGGTTTTAAAAAAATTCTTCTGCTTAAATATTGTTGTATAATACAGGGTTTGGCTGCACAGGAGTTGCTGAAATTATTGAAGCCTAGCAGGGAGGTTCTCAGTATTGCTTTTGAACAAGTTAACTTCAGCATGGAGAGGAACCTCTCTGAAGCAGCCAGGTAGATGGTTTACTGCTACATGGCTGCAGCATAAATATACCCAGCAACATTCTGTTGCATTCCTAGGAAAATTCCAGAATGGAAAAGCATTAGCATGTACTCTATTTCTTGTAGACCTCAAAGTCATGCAGAAACATGGGATGGTCATGGGTAAACACCTTAAGCTTCAGGAAAATTAGTACTGCAACCAGTGGCTGGGCAAAAGTTAAAATCCCTTGTGCACCAGGGTGGTTTTACTGGGAGAATTACATGGGTTGTATTTTGCCTTCTCTGTCACACTCTCAACAAGAGGGGTCTGCACAGTGCCATGATGCAGGCAGCATGATATGGCAGAATGGTCCTGTTGTCTTTATCCTTGGAATGTTAGGCCATATATAACTCCCCCCTAAAATAAATGGATTGTTAATACCTGGGCTTTGTCCAGTAGTCCATATAGAGCAAAAACATTGATATCTGGGTGAACCATAATAGCCTGAGCTGGCACCTGAGCCAGGTGACAATCAGCAAACTGGGTGACTTCAGCGCGGGCACCATTTGGACACAGTAACTGGAAATCACTGGATTTCAAGTTTTGGGCCCAACTATCAGTGTTTTTACCTGAAAAAAAGAAACTGGTCATGTCACTTATTGCATGCTTTAGACCAAGAGAAAATAATTAAATTATAATAAAGAGATATGTAAAACTAAGTACCATCTGTGTTCTCAAACACTGTTGAGTGCTTCACAAAGGCTACATCTCCAGAGTCCTGTGCCAGGCACCTAGAGGAAATCAAAGATGAATTCAATTCAAAGCGTCTTTATGTGAACCACATTTCTTTTAAAAACTCATAGGTTTAGAATATAATTTTCGTTACATTCATTCCTGCAAACAAATGCACTAAACCCAAATTTAATAATCAAAACCAGAGAAATTAAGTATCTTGGACGTGATCTGGTGTAATGCCTTATGACCTGTACTGCTGAAGACATCTGGGGACATGTCTCACCTCATTTTACAGCACATGCTGTAACCACTGTTTGCTGACTGGAATGGAAACTAGGTGCTCTTTGCATTTTGACAAGCTGACAGAATAAATAACAAACATATGTATTAGTTACCTGAAGGCCCCGCTGTAGCTGTAGTAACGTTCTTGGTTACTTGCACTGCATTTATTGTTTCCACTCTCATCCCCAATACAGAGTTGACAGAGTTTTGATGGGTAGTTGTCCTGCTCAGCTGAAGGTACACAGCTGGCAGAGAAAAACTCACTCACAGCTGGGGAAAGACAAACCAACATAAGGAATGAACTCCTGCACCCACTTTGAGCAGTTGCTTGGACTAAATGACCTCCAAAGGTCCTGTCCAACCTAAATTAGCTGATGATTTTGTGATAAAGGAAAGGAATAATTTTGTGATAGATGTAACATTCTCAGTTAGTCCCCTCCACTGTTTCACTCTGGTGGCAAACTTAAAATTTCAAATCATTATATTAAAACAACACCCCTTCACAAACAGGTATGATTAATATAGAGCTATGAAATATCAAAATTACTTCCCTAATTAAAGTTTATCATTAGACTATTACCATATTTTTGATATGTAGTGCCATTGTTTTACCTTGAGGAATATTACAATCTCTGGTCTTAATAATCCCTCTCTTAATTAGAATGCCAATGGGAATATTCCATCCAGCATTTCTCCCCAGTCCTGTGTGGCAGGATTTCTTCCCTTTCAGGTCCTTGATGGTGAATGCATTGGACAGATTTCGTTTCACCAACACCACAGCATAGTATGCATTGCTGCTGTCATCAGCTTGTAGAAAAAAACACAACACATTACAGCTTCCCTTAAGCATTTCCATTGCTTAGATCTATGGATCCATTACACTTATCTAGAGCAAAATTCAATTGCACCAACATTAAGCCAGTCATGAAGTACGGACGTACATGTAGTTACTCTTTACTTCTACTACCTCACACTGCTGCATTCACCAGTAGACTCTAAACAGGCACTACTACACACCTGAGCTGAATAATCTAGAGACAAACAGGCCAGTGTTCTTGTTAAGGCCAGCTCTTACAAATACATCCCTCTGAAAAACAACATTTGGGTCATTAGTGACTTAGCAAATCTCCTTTAAGAAGTTATTTTTATATGAAAACCTCAAACCTGTTTTAAAGCATCAATGACTTTTGCAACATATTGAAACTCTGCCTTAAGTGACATCATGGACACAAGCCCACTTTTCATCGGTGACTCTGAAGTAGCCACACTGACTGGAAGAATCTGCTTCTAACTAGAATCTACTGTGTGATTTCTGTATTTTTGTTTCTGTTAAAAACACTTTGACTTTGTGAATTGTAATTTTTTTCCATTGTAAATATTTTTTTGCAGAATTTAAAAGACAAATAAAGAAGTACAAGACTCTAAACTGTCAAAGATTCAACCTGGTCCTGCAGCAGGACAGATAAAAGTTTCCTCATACTTATTTCCTCCTCTATCCATGATGTGAGGGCAGTAATTCTGATTTCTTTGAAAACATCTTCCCTAGCCCTGCTGAGAAATCAAGGACTATGCTTTTAGACCTGTTTTCAAACAACCTAAAAAAATACTGAAAAAACAACCTGACCTTCTTACCAGAGTAACTTTCTCCAGCAGCTGGTACAAGGCCATATGTCTTCCCAGCTTTGTAAACATCAGCTCCACCCAGAACTACAACATCGCTTTCCTTTTTCTGAAAAATATAAGAAAATGTAGGATTTCTGTGAGAAAACAGCAGATACTTTACCTGCTACAATGATCACACTTTTAGCATCATACCTGTTGTGCCTCTAAGGGAAAGGCTTACAGCACAAGAACAATACACTACTAAAGAAAACCTCCAAAATGTGCAGAGAGCATCATCAGTGAAACAGGGACAGGAGATTTCACATATACAGGCCTGAGTTAGATGGGCAACAGTGCTCTCATCACAGCTGAACATCATCAGGGTTCAGGCCTCCACATCAACTGAGCTACAGATCATTTCCTTGAAATCCAGTGTTCCTACTGGTCACCTGAGTGAGCGTAGGTATCTCTAATCCTAAACATTCAGCAGAAAGCAGCTTCTGTTTGTTTGATTTCCTGCACAAGGATTGTAGCAGCCTACCTGTATCAGCTCCATGCACTCTTCCTTTGTCTTGGCTGAAATACACTGAATTGCTGGTTTCAAGTTTTTTTCCCTAAAGGCAATGGCCATTTCACCACATTTCCAAATCTCCTCGGTGGATACAACACACCAGTTCAGGCTTTCTGGCACCGCTGCACAAAATTGAAAAGCAAATAGTACATTCACTTTCTTTGCAATAGACAAGGAGGGGTTCACACTGCCCACTGTCACACGTCCCATGCATTTTATTGTGTTGCTCCCCATCCTCCAGCTCAGACATACCCCTGATCAGGAACAAGGACACTGAAGATTAGCAGTTATGTCAACAGTGAAAATCTATCCATAGCAAAGGAACAACTCCAACAATTGCTGACCATTAAGCATAGCCATAATGTGTTAGTTAAGTGCAGGAAAAAATCACTCTGATCACAGGCTTTCTCATACCTGACAGTCATGGAGCAACCCCTAGAAAAGACAAGTCTGGAAGGTGAAGCACTTTGCAACAGCACAACGCATATCTGGGAGGCTCAGTTTCCAGGATTATTAAGATTCTTAAGGCAGAAATTTTTACACTCTGTGTTTCTGCCTTTCCCAGAATGCACATCAAGTAATTTCTACTTTCTTCTGACAGTAGAAAAGACCATAACACTTCAATAAAAAGCAACTGAGGGTTTCCTTCAGCTTCTGGAGAAAAATCCTCTGCTAGGAACCCATTCATCCATTTTTATAGACTATCCGAGGATTTGTGCAGCAGTGTATTATTATTATTTCCCCTTGTCAGCAGGTAAGAAATTAAGTACCATGTAGCAGTAGCAGCTTGCCAGATTAATGCCTCTCAGACACCAGAAAAGATAGAAAATGCCTGCATCTTCTAACACAAAGCGGGTCAATTTGCACAGAAAATATTCTGCAATGTGATATTATTTCTAGGTCAAAAAATGACCTTTCTGTGTGCTCAGAGATCAGATTGGCATTTTGCCATAACCCTCCAAGAGTGAGGAGAAAATAGCAGAGATCATACTGATTCTGCTTCATCACCTACCTTTGTCCTTTGTTATAAATAGGACTCTACAGACAACTTACTGTTGGGGTCGCAGCTCAGAGCTTGCATGGCATGAAAATACTCATCACCCAGCCATGCCTGGTAATTCTGATCTGTGATTGCAACGAGCTCTGTGGTGGAGTCTTGGAACAGGAGATTTTGGGCACCAAAGGCTGCAGAGTCAAACATTTGAAACTTGGCACCCATCCCATTAAATCTTTGCTGTAATGTTAAAGAAGAAAAAAGCACCTGTCAGACAACCTTCTACCTGGAATGTATGTTATCCCATACTCTTTCAAACCCCAGCAAGCTGAAGGTGCCCAGATATCCTGTCTTCAGTTTGGCTAGACAGGTGGCAGAACCCTTCTAAAATGCAACGCACTGATGAAAAAATGGTGTCCTACTTGTCCCTGGTTTAGGAGTTGGAAGACAACTGTCCCGTCTGTGTCAGGCCGCACGACCACGGCGCGAGCTGGGATTCGGGCCAGGTGGCAGGTTCTCCACGCTGTCACTTCAGCTGTGCTGCCATTGCGACACAGAAGCTGGAAGTCCCGGGAGCGAAACTGCTGGGCCAACAAGGAAAGACTTCTTCCTGAAATCAGACAGAATATGTTTATGGAACAGACCTTAGGTGGGGTTGACGCTTCTGGCTCCAAGCCTTCTCTGAGCAGCACTCACACATATGGAGCAGAACATACATCTCCTGAGCATCTTTGAAATTTTCGTGAGTGCACAATATATCCTGTGCACCTACGTGGTCCTTTAGTCCAGTATCTCTAATGATACAACAGACTTGTGAGACTGCACTGCAGTCTGTACTGTCTGCAGCTGTACCAGGAACATTCCGAAGTTTAGGATCACATGCAACATTTTTTTGTTTTTTTCTTTCCTCTTTTTCAGACAGGTCCACAATATTAAAGCAATGTTATGCTCAAGGTGGCTTTCACGAAATGCTAGATAGGACAGGTCATGTCTTAACTTTCTGTTAGTGTCTGCTGAAATCCCTTGGTATGCTGGAGCAAGATAACAGCCCAGATCTATATAAAGAGAGTTTACTGCTGTTGAAGGTCTCTTTCCAAAAGCAGCTTAAGATTCCACCTCTAACTTTTAACCTTTACTGAAATTATAAAGCATTGAAATCGCATGGATTCCTCCATCTCCTGGTGCACACCTCTGTTTGTACATCTCTTTTTTGCTGTTACAGCATCTTTTTGCTGGTTCCTCAATTCAAAATATATCAAACATTTGATATTATACTGTCCTTACAGACACTGTATTTCAGACCATGCAGCCATTATTCAACAGGCTTCAGGATTACTCACCATCTGTATTTTCAGGCACTGTGCTGTGCTTCACAAAAGCAACGTCTCCAGCACCTTCAGCCAAACACCTAATAAACATAAATCCAACCACAAAGATGCATTACAAAACCCAGCTCCTGTGCACTGGCCACTGCTGGCTGACAGCCCGAGGGCTCTGTGCTACGTTCCATCAGCCACAGACACTGACCTATTTCCTTGTGCTGACAGTTTTGCTCAAGGCAGAGACTAGTGGCTGTTAGAGCATGAAGTAAACGATCATTGTCATTTGGTGAACATGGACAACATGTTCACTGCTGCACGGGACAAACACCATGACCTTTTTTGTCCAGGACAGTTCTCTGTCTAAGGCAGTCACACAATTCTTTGGGGAATATACAGGGAGGAGCAAGTGCTTCTCATAAACAAATTCTGCCCTTGCTCAGTTAATACTATCACTTGGGGACTGGGAGCTGCAGCACAGCACACAGAGAGGAAAGAGGAAAATAAGAGACTGGTGTGCAAAAACGGAGCGTAGAGCAACTCAATAATCCAGTGCAACTGAGGTGGGATGACTGAAATAGCCAAACAGGGCAACAGTTCAGCTCTCAGACTCTAAGAGCCATCAGGTTTTACTGGGAAAGATAAAGTTGGTAAAGCCTGCTGAAACAAACATTCAGATTGTGTCAACAGCTGCTGGACAAAGCAGACAGCAGTGGGCTTTCCGTGCCCAGTACACATGCTAAATATCCATTTGGTTTTAATACCTGGGTATAAATACCTGAAATAATGGGTTAAGAATTACTTTTTTTCAGTCTGGTTAAAAGCATTGCCGTCCTAACAAAACTGCAGATTTTCTAACAAGATCAACTGGAAGCTCTGTGGCTCCCATTTCCAGTTAGTGACGCCTGGACTGGTGTCTACAGAGAGAGCATCATGAGAAAAAAGACATGATTTTTACCTGAAAGCCCCACTGTAGCTATAGTATTGCTCTTGGGAATTTAGTTTGCATTTGTTCTGTCCAGCTGAATCCCCTTTGCAGAGTTGACAGAGGGATGCAGGATAGTTCACACCATTTGCTCCAGGAACACAGCTTGCACTGAAATAGTCACTTACAGCTAAATGCAAAATTTTTAGAATGAGACATTTTTAGCAATGAACAAACAATCTCATTTTAACACATCTACACAGTACATCTCTGAATAGAGTTAGAAGGCAGAAGTAATTTTCTTCTTAAAAGATGGCTTCCAAGTTTAAAAAACAAAAACCTTGCAGTCTTCATCAGACCTATGTTAGGTCTACTCTATTGTACAAGAAGCATCAAAGCCAAGGAACAAAACAGCAGCTGAACCACACATTTCTCTACACACACAGGGTCCCAAGACCATTTGAAAAGGCATTGCTAAATAACAGATCTTTGCCCTGTAACTCTTACCTTTTGGAAGGTCACATCCCATTGCTGCCAGGTGCCCACTGTCAGTCAGATAACCCACTGGCACATCCCAGCCTGCAGTCCTGTTGATGCCTGTGTGACAGGAGCGCACACCCTTCAAGCTGTTGATAGTGATGTTGGAGCTCTTCTTTACCACAGCCACAGCATAATAGGAAATTCCAATCTCTGCAGCATAGAAAGAAAGAGAAGCAAGCTAAGTAGCATCACAGCAGCATTACAGTGAGATACACTGATCTGTGGCCTCTTATGGCTCCCCTACTCATAGGCAAGTCATACTGTCCACATACTTGGTGAGAACCTGCTGACTGTGAAGCAATGTCTCCCACTATTTTTTCACTGTGGATTGTCTTTAAGTCAGTCTGCTCTAACTTCGAAGGTCACCCTGCTTTTCCTTTCTGAAAAAACTTTTCTATGATGATAAATATATTTTGATTGAATTGAAACCAATATAATTTACTCCTCAGTTGATCTTAATTTGATTCAACAGAGCAGGCTGATGTCCCTGAAGCATCACAGCTCATTTCATTCTCTTTGTTTTGCGGTTTGATATAACTCAGAGTCAAGAGTTGAGGGTCTGAAGTGACCATAAGGTCATTCAATCTGACTTTATCATTAAATTTCATTCACTTTTCGTTGATTTGAGGCTTATAACCTGACTAACAGAAATAGCCTCTGGATCATGAGGCCCACTTGGTTTTGAGAAGCAAAAGTGCAGTTCCCTCACCAGAGTCATAATGTATTTAACAGGGAAGGCTGCTGTAGATGATCCAAGACCCCATGGACTGAGCCCAACAGGCACTTCTGGGGATGCCGTTGGCCAGGTGACACTAAGATACAGCTGTAAACCAAATCCAGCTCCATCTCACAACAGAGTGGTGGGACACCACTGCCTGCAGACAGAGTCTCAAAGTTATGGGGGGTATCATTCAGCTCTGAATGATGCACAAACATGTTGATACTGAACCTTTAGTCAGGATGACAAGTCACCACTGGATTATTGTCTCTGCTTGAAAGGAACTCAAAGCTTAAGGTCACTCACACAAGGAGCAGAATCTAGCACTTCCTTTCTTCCAGCAGGTAATCATATACACTACTAAAACCAAAATCTAATTATTCTAATACATGGGCATGAGAGATAAACCTAATAACAATTTCTGCTTTACAATTCATTAATATGGAAAGTATGGAACAGAGAAGACAATAAGCAATGAGACAGTAAAAGCCAAAACTACAAAAAGCAACCCAAAAATCCCATTACAGGAAGGGCTACCCTGACCCAACTACTTCAGGACAGACTCAGCCACAGTTCTGTGTCTCTGCTTTCTCCACACAGTCTATTACAGGCAGGAGCAACCAAGAAGGAACCTGACCATTATTTACTGTTCAGAGTCTCACACAGAAGGACCCCAAATAAAACGGAAACAGTAAATATGAGCTTTTTTTAAGCTTTTTAAGTAATCTAAAGTTATTTAGTCAGAATATACCTTGATCATATACTTCCCCAACCACAGGTTTCAGACCATGCTTTCTTCCAGCCTGGTAAATTGAACGGCCATCCAGTGTCACTGCATCTGCCAAACCATCCTATGAAGACACAATGGCAGAACACATGTTGGAGCTTAATTGTCAGTATTTATCAATAGGAATTATCAACATGAATTTAGAAGAAAAAGCCCCTTAACCTGCATTTGTGTGTTTTCTCCAAACAGTTAGTTTAAGGGCACTCAAATTTCTGAACAACTAACAAGAAGGATTTTAGAGCTTCGAAACTGCCTTCCTTCAGAAACAATGGAGAAACCAACCCTGTACCATGATGGCTTCACTAGTTTTAACAGTCCAAAGGAATCTTAGAAATGGATCCTGCAGATCTGTGACAAATCTTAATGCCCAGCAATCTGGAGTTTCATTGATCTCTGTAGCTAGTGCCCCAAAAGTTGAAGATTTAAATAAAGTAAATATATTTTTGAGATCATACACACATACTTTGAAATAATACCTTCTGGAGCTGCAAAATCTGATTGCTAAAGTGAACCCAAAAGCAACCTTAAAGCATGCTGGGTTGTATCTCAGCACACAGACAGAGAAGGGAGCAGATAGCAGGAGAAAAGCAGCTAAAAAGCCAGTTCAAACTGGTGAAATACAAATCTGAGGCATCCACTGCTGAGAAGGTGTCCAACACCACCATATCTTTTCTGTTGACTGTAACACTAAGCTGGCTGGAATCCTGCTGCAGGATTGCTCTGGATAGGCCTTGCCACAGCAGCAAGGCCAAGAGAACTGCTATACANCAAAGCACTGGTTAAGGTAGGGCTGGTTAAGACTGCGCTGCTCAGCACACCACAGCAATTTCCCACAGGCCATGTAAAAAGCTCAAAAAATTTCAAGGTATTATGTGACACCATAGGTAATATGTTGATGTTGACATCTAAATAAGATTTGAACTTGCCATGTCATTTGAAATCCTTTACTTATTTGGCTCAAAGGAGAAAAAAGATTATATTTATAAATGAGCCAAAACAATAAATGTCCTGAGAGTTGTTTCTCATAAAAGAGACCAGAACAAATTAAAGGGAACCTGAAGAGAAGTTGGGGTTGGGAGATATCTGCACCATAAAGAACAGACACAATCTTTGTAGAATAATCAGATGTGATATTCTACTGGTGATGGTCAGAGCACAAGACAGTTTGGAAATCAAATATGGCCTGTTGTTTAGAAGGGACACCTGACAGTGAGGAGAGGTGGTGGGAGTTAGAAGGATCTTACCCTCAGGGAGAACAAAATGAGCCTCTAGAATTGGTGGTGGACAGAAAAAGAAGCAGATAAAATGGAAAGAGCTGCCCACAAAAGCCAAGGGCTGTATTATGTGATCATATTTCTATGTCAAATAGCACTTTTCTGATTGAAAAGCTGAGCCTTTGAGCTCTGTTTAGCCTGCGCATAAATAACAGAAAAAGACAAAAACTGCGTGTTGGATTTAACATGAATTAGTTTACAGGCTAAAGATATCTTCTTTAAATACACACAATTACTGCTGAGGTGACATATCAGTAACAGTGTGGGCATTTTATTTTTTTGCAGCAAGTATTTGCCTCATATTTAGCAAAAGCATGGGACTATTCCACATATGATTTTTTAATAAGTA
>VYZS01005686.1:2767-16661 GCA_013400695.1 Neodrepanis coruscans | reverse complement strand
CTGCTTGCAGCCCTCTCGCCGCGTTCCCGCCAGACCTTACTGTCCCTGCGGTCCGGCCTGAGCTCCACATCATCCGAGAAGATGTCCGAGTTCGAGCTGATGTCATCGTACTCCACCAGCAGCTTGATCACAGCCCCGAGCGGCGCCGCCGCCTCCTGTGCTGCCAGTGGGGACTCCTCCAAGTGCCAGGGCTTGTGCCGCTTGTGCTGGGAGCCCGTGCAGTGCCGCTCCTCGTTGTTGGAGCCGCTGCCGCCCTGCGGGGCAGCCCCGCCGTCCGTGCCACGCCACTGGGGGGGCAAAAAGGGGCCACCGAAAAACCACGCGGGCGCCGGCGCTGCCCGCAGCCCTTCACCACCGGCTCCGGGCGCGCCCCTGGCCGCCCTCCGCATGGTAGGAAAAAAAGACCGTTTTTTACTTTCACTTTCTTACCCTACGACAGTTGGTAATGAGTGCTATGTACTGTTAGGGTAAAACCACGGTGATCTTGGAAAAGTCCTACAACAACCCCCAGCTCCTCAATTCATTTTGTGTTAAAAAACAAATATTCTTCTAGATATAGAAAATAGTTAGAAAGTAGTGTGGTAGTAGAAATGAGTAATAAATTGTGTGCATTCGTCAAAAAGTGGAGCTTTCAGTTTCCTTGGAAACTGAAGATTTTGTGTATTTATGGTACTGTACTCAGCAGAGACTGGCTAAGCTGAGACCTGTGTAAATATGTCCAAAAAGGCCAGGCTTTTTTGTCTGAAGGTTTTAGTATCTATCACATGTTTGGTAAAATACAGCTAAAAGAATTTCTCTGGCTAGGCAATTCAGAGACTGTAATGATGGGAAAACTTTTTTTCAGCAGAAATAAGTGCAGTTAAAGGAAGACAAAATTATTTGCAATCTTCTTTGCTTAGTCACCTATTTATTTTATTTTGGAAATTTATGGAAATTTATTTTATTGCAGAATGAAACTATGGTCAGAATCCAGGTTTGGTAGTTCTGTGGCTCTCCTCTAAGCAGCCAAAATACCAGCCATCTTCTTTCATCTCTGGACAGAAACAAAAACTAGGACTTAGTAATTGCAGCATTACCATACCTTAAGTGAGACAAAGTTATTCTCATTAAAACAATCTTTAAGAAACTACCATATAGTAAGATCCTCAAAATCAGGCCAGGACCCCAAAAACTCAAAAAAATAACATCCTACCACTCTTCACCTCCTCAGGACCTTCCAAATCATAGCATTTTTCCTTATAAATCCCCTTCACTTCCCAGTTATCAAACAACACATATCTAGCCTATGGATTAAGAATTTGCTCAGAACTACTTCTCTCTCTAAGGCTGTAACACCTAAAAGCTGTCAGCAACACTTGTCACCAAATATTCACTGAACTCAGAGCTAGAAATATATTCAGCTTTAACAAGAGCCAGCAGCAGTTTGAGAACATTTCTCTTGGTGCAAGAGCACTTCTTCCCAGCAGCTGTCCAGCTCATGGTGTCAAATAGGTTTTCCTAGCAGCATGTTAAAGCCTGAAAAATAGTTTAGTTTTTTTCATTAGTTTTGGTCCATCACTCTGCCATGCAGTTCAGCCCAGTTTACAGGAAGATTGTGAACCGGAGGTTTCTGTAAAATTAAGATTTTTAAGCCTGAGGAGCTAAGCACATACTTAAAGGATGTGACAAGGGAATCATATACTCAATAAAGAAAAAGGCCAAAACTAAATTAATTTCTGCACTTCTTTTCATTAAGATATGGATGTCCAAATCCTTAGCATGTTATTTCTGGCCAAGCAATTTGTCACTGCTCGCTCAGAGGCAGAATGGATGTCTATTCATGATGGCCACAACAGCCCTGGTGTAAAGATCTTGGAGGAAAAATAAAGAGAATTCTCTCAGACCCAATCCAAACATAGTTTACACCTTTTACACTACATGTTGGAGAGAGAGGGACTCCAGCTTCCAGCTGCAAAACTGGAGAACAGATGTTTCAGCAGAAGTGTGGACACAGGTGTGAGGACTTAAAACTGGAAAACAGTAAAGTTTAAAGTGAACATTTGTCCAAGTTAATTGGGGGTGTGGGTAGACAACAGATTTCCAACATCTTGGAAAATTCTTGCAAATGACACAGTGTCTATCAGGTCTTTAAGATTATTGAACTTATGCTAGCTAACCTAAAAGGACTACATGATTTACCAAAAACTGGGGCTGAGGCAGTGCTCTGGGATGACTGCACAGCTCTGCCTATTCAGCAAGACCTGCCAATGTTTTATGCAGTTGCAGTTCTTCTCCTGGACAGAAGTCACATGAGCAGTGTCATCAGATGTCAGGAACTACATGAGAGGAGGACTTGGTGACAGCTCTCATGCCTGAGAATGAGAAGTCTATGAAACTTTTCACACCATCTTCACTTCCAAAAACCAGCCAGACCAGAGCTTGGAGGAATTATCATTTTATTTAAAGGAAAAACCAATATTTTTCAGCTGAGTTTCACATCTCAAGAGAGTTAACTAGAAACATAATTGGAAATCAAATTGAAGAGTCTTTTGTAGGTTCTTGTAATGACAAAGAAGGCGATTGGCACCAAGTCCCAGAGGTAGGCAGTGCTCAGAGATGCTCCTCACACAGAAGGAGCAGAGATGGCACTAATAGCTCCCACCCAAAACCACACTTTTCTAGTCCTTCTCTCACCAGCAAGTGTTGCCAAAGCAAGAGAGGCTTTATCATGCACCACCACAGCAGAGGAATAGGCTTGTCTGAGCATTTGACAGTGTCCCAAACTGAAAGAGACACGAGGGGAGGAAAAAACTCCAACAAAATTTCTACAAAGTCTTTTTTAAACAAATAAATTGACCAGGATCTGAAGGAAAAATGGGCTTGCATTTTTCCTCCAGGAGAACACTCAAAAGACCAAACTAAACTAAAAGCCAAGTAACTAAATTTCCCTCTCCTCTAACGCAGCATTGAATTTCATGATATAAAGCTTCAAATTTTTCCTTCTTGTGGCTAACTCTATATGGCATTAAATTGGTTAACAGTCCCTGGCAGCAATCCTCACACTGCAGGTGGCACAGAAACATCAATTTTAGTTTAGCATTCTATATTTAATAAAAATTCAGAGCTCATGTATGAGAGAAAAATTTAGAAGCCTTTACTAAGGAACGAATCAGCAAAACTTGTATGTGAAGGAATAGTGTCAAGGTGTGCAATATTGCCCTAAAAATCAGTCTATATTCCATATGTCTATTGCATATGTATAAATATTATATATGTTTATACATGCACACACAAATGTTTATTTCCAACCTTAAGGTCATCACCTTACAGACATTGAAGAAGAAAGAACAAAACAGAAGGGGACTTAATAAACCTATGCTAACATTTTGGACCTTCCGCTGATGCTGCATTTGACTGAGGATGATCATCTAATCTCCATATGGATTGAGTCAAGTTTCCATTATACAGACATTTTTTTCTAAAGTGCTGCAGGTCAGAAGCCTCTCAGATGGTTTTAAACCAACTGAGAGTTTGTGTTACAACTCTCACATAGAGTGCTATGGAAAATCCATCTCAACACTTGAGCTCAGGAATCCAAACCTGAGGGCTCCCCAGCACCTCCAGGTGTGGTGCTGCTGTGACATGAGTAATAAGTTTTCTTTAATGCACAGAATAGGACTTTTCCCAACAGCTTAAGTGATATATTCATGTGCATTAAAAAGTTTGTCAACTAATGCAGTAAAAATCACTAATAATGAAGTATGGAGACCACTTACTTGAACTCTGGGCTCCAGGAACATCTATTTCAATTTTGTTTTCTTCATTTCCAGCATTTTAATTTCTTCCATCAGCTTTTCTAGAAGAGCAAATGGGATTTCTTCTTCATGATGCTCTTTCTTAGCTGATGTCTCTTCTTCTCTTGGCTCAAGGGCCTTCCACATGTGCTCACAGAATTTCACATATAATAGGGATTATTGTCCTAACTCTTCTGTTTGGTGCAAGAAGTCAGATAAACTAGGAAGTGGAAAAAATTACATCACACATCCTCCTGCAATTATATGGAGATAATAAACATTACAGCTTAACGTACATCTAAGATGCACTCCTATCCGTGAGTGCCTCAGCTTAAGCCTTGATTATCAAGTCAGTGACTCAAAATCATGCAAACAAACAGACTGTATCTATAAATATGGTTTATAATCACATTGTTTAAAGTGATTACTAGATTACACAGATGATCAGACCCTCTTACAAGTGAACATCCCTTCTCCACAATGCAAACTGACGGGCCTAATTCTGACCTCAGGTTGGTTTGGATGGTTATTTTTCAGTGCATGTCTTGATCCACACCACTGACAACAGAATTCCTTATTTTCTTTCTAATGTTCTTAAAAGTTTTTGTGTAAAGTGCTTGTAGAGTAAGGAGGCAAGTTTATGCTTTAGGAATCATTAAAAACCTATATCCCAGTTCTGCATCTCCAAGGAGACTATGCATGGACAACCAAACTTAAGGTGGTTTGTAACTGACTGTGGTACACAGGACACAGCGGTCGCAGGAAGAAACAACCAGCTTCCATTCTCGTATTCACTTAAAAGAGCAGCAAGACCTAGAAGGCCTGCTTGTCAAATGCCGAAGCAGGATGTCTGTTTTCCAACTGATACATTTCAAAACCAAGACACTCTAGCACTGAACAAATGAACCCGGCAGCAGCCTGAACTCTAAAATACACTATTGGGTGCCTGGAGAGAAATGTTCATTCCCTACCAGAATAGGTTGGTCTAATGCTAGCAAACCAGCAAACATGAAAAAAGGAAAACCATTTTTTCTTCTGAAACCGTAGGGTGAGCACTAAAGAAAAATCCACTTTGAGTCAAAGCTCTGAGGAAAATGGGATTCAATTGGACTCTTCCTGCCCACAACAAAATGGACATCACAATACTAAAAATAACTGTTTCTTTAAAGATTTTACCCTGCTTGCAGATGAAGAAAGTCAGCTGGTTAAACTGATGTGTTGGAGGAGGACTCCTGCTGTGATTTACACATTGCACCTAAAACAATTGTTAACAAAAACAGCAGTAGAAACATTCATGTGCGTGCACGAAGTAGATTTTCACACACTGGAAAGCAAAAAATAAAATTCGTACAGCATTACATTTATTATATATGCTTTATATGCTTTCTTTTATTTTAATACTGCTTTATATTTTACAAAGCACTGCATATACTTTAGTACTTCACTATGAACGGACACCCCTTTGCAGTAGCACGGGACTACCAGGGTAATAAGCTTTCTAAAAGGCGTGTTTGAACCCTGCTCTACACGTACACCATGACATGTTCTTATGACCTCTGGAATAAATAAACGCCAGCGCTGCGCTCAGTCTGGTGTCGAGCATCCCTCGGGCTCCTCCTCGCGGGCGCCGCCGCGCTCCCGCCTCCAGCTCCGCGCCAGGCCCGGCTGGACACTCCTCTCACTCGGGGACCGCCCCGGACCCCAGTTCCCTCGCCCTGCAAATACACACAGCCCCGGACCAGCCTTCCTTATCAGCATCAGCATCCCTCACTGGGCTGTCCTGTGCTGAATTCCTACTTTTCACCCATGTTTTCTGCTTTTATAAAAAAAGGAATCACGGAATAGTTTGGTTCGGAAGGAGAGGGGAGGAACCATCTAGTCCAACTCTCCCGCAATAAGCAGAGACATCTTCTACTCTGTCAGGTTCCTCAATGCCCCACCCATTCTGACCTCGAATGTTTCCAAGGATGAAGCATCTATCACCTTTCTGGGCAATCTATTCCAGAATTTTGCAATCCTTATCGAAAACAAAACTTCTTCCATTTATCTTTTGTCTTAGAGCTTTATTAAGGTCTGCAGATAGGAAGCTGCTAGTGAGCAAATCTCTATTGGCACCACTACTGTGCTGACGAGGGCTTGGGGATGAACCTGCCGCTTTACAGGCATAAACAAACAGAAAGTGGGTAAGTGCAGGTGTGGCCGGTCTCCTTTCCCTCATCTGCCGGGGGTGTTCCCAGGGGTCTGTGCTGGGGGATTTTGGAGCTGGGGCATCCTTTGTGGGTAGCGGAGCACTGATTTGCCACCGCAGTTCACAGGCACTTGGCTCACACAGGCACTCTGCTTTCTTACTTGTGGTCTTACCAAAGTAATTTTCTTTTCCTGCTCCTCAGGCCAAAAGGGACTTATCCTTCCTCTCATCAAGAAGTATTTAAAGGACTCCCAGTGACTTTAATGTTATTCAAATAGATACTTAAACGCCTTGATTAATAAGTCTCCTGACAGATGCTGAGCTGATTTACCTGAGCACATGTAGAGGTGGCACACACAACAGAAAGGCACTGTAGAACATCTCTTTGCAAATTGCTCTTTCAATTACATCCCTCTAGCAAAAATAGGCTAAAATCAGACTGAATACAATATATCTGCAAGGACAGCAAGCTTTATCTGGGATTTTCAGGTCAGGCCAGGCTGGTTCAGTGGTGTCCAGAAAAGAAATATTTCTGAAAGCACTGACACAAACAGTTATTTAAAATTTCAAGTTACTTTTAACCCTTTTTGACAGAGTTCTCAGAAGAAAAAAGTTGAGTTTCAGCACTGGAAATATGAGATACATCGATTTCTTCAGAGGTGAAAGGTTCAAAGACAGAATTCAAGGAGGCTCATTGGCAATTCTGGGACACAAGGGCTTTTATTCTTTCCACACTGGACATTTATGGAGAATAAATAGGTAATGAGCAACTGGAAAAAGCCCCTTCCATATACGCACGCTGTTGAATGTACAAACCCCAGTTCTGTGTTCGAAAGGGACCTTTTCTTTTTAACTGAAACTATTAATGAAACACAATATTCTTCCACCCCACCACAAATTTTTGCCCTGTTTATAGCTCTGGGCTATTTCAGCTACCAGAATACCAATACTAAATAAATAACATCAGATAAGTTACCAGTCACCTAAAGACACAGGATTCACAAAAGTGGTAGATCTTTATGCTTTCACTAATTAATCACTTGAATTCAGTGGCACTGGTCAGTGTATTATTTAATCTATAAGTCTTTTTTAGAGTTGTACCTTGGATGGCCATGCATTTTATGTAAAAGAACTAAATAATATTTTAGTCCACTAATACAGGAGTTTAACATCACTGTTTGACTGAACACATTCTGAGTACTTTGCAATAGAGAGATGACAATAGCATACTGGTGGAAAAGAGGAAAGCATTGACCTTACTTGTCTGTAAGACTCTGTAGATTACAAAGTCCATGACCTGCAGCTTCTGAAGAAAACAGTATTTCAAACACAGGGCAAAATAAGTTGAACTCTGGCATCAGCAAAACAGAGATTAAATGCTTGAAGAGATAAAAAGCCTTTACTGGCAGCAGAAATAGAATAAGCTGGACAATAATCAAAATTCAGCTTGGCTGAATATAGAAAAGCACTGCTGCAGTTTGGTACAACCTGTAAAACAGAAGTTTTCTAAACCCCCCTTTTAACAATTAGAGGGAGTCATATAACAGATGATCATATTTTTTTTTTAGGTTAGGCCAACAGAGAAATGTTAATATTCACATTGTTTGCAGATTCATTGTTAAGTGAACTTCTGCAAATTCAAGCTGCTGTGCACCACTGTGCTAACTAGATAGTATTTGCTAAATTGCTTGAGCTGCATGAGTGACTCCAAAGCAAGTTTGTGTTAAAGAAAATCACCTGGAATAATTTTTTTTTCCATAGGCTGTGCTAGACATTCACATAAATTCAGTTGGTGATGCCCATTTAAAGTCTCATTTCTCCTTCATGAGTAGGGCTCCTGGCTCAAACATTTTCATGCTCTCTGCAAGACCAGACATGTAAAAAAACCAGATAAACCCTCCCTCTCTAAAGTCATCATACATTAAAACAAAGTTGCACACCATTAGCATAAAGTGGTAAGTACTAACAAGTGAAAGAAGACATCTCAGAAGATGAAAAGTATTTACAAAGGAGAAAAGACAAAAGTCATCAGATAGATGCTCATATTAAACCAGATTGAAGCAGTGAGTCAAAGGATGTCTCTGCAGTTATGGACCACAGGGCATTTGTTTAGACGAGAGCAGAAATCACCCAAGGTCTCCTCTGGCACCCTTAGGCTGAGATGCTTGAGATCCATTTCACAATGCAATACAGTTATGCTGCTAAAATAAGCCAAATATACATAAATATTTCTGATATATTAAAGGAATTTGCAGTTCTAAGGATCTTTCCCTCAAACAGTCATGTCTCACTCTCTCCTTCACACTGGCTGGTTATTAGGCTGCATCAGGGGAGGTTTAGGCTGGGTATTAGGAAAAATTTTTTCACAGAGAGATCAATTTCCCATTGGAATGGGCTGCCCGGGGAGGTGGTTGAGTCACCATCCCTGGATGTGTTTAAGGAAAGTTTGGGTGGCCTACTCAGTGACATGGTTTAGATGATGGGATGATGTTGGGTAGGTTGATAAGTTAGGTAATAGGTTGAACTTGATGATCTCTATGGTCTTTTCCAACCTTCCATTCTTTGTAATTCTGTGTAATTCTGTGTTTCCTTCTCTGGACAAAAGAGGTAGGAAAACAGTGTTTCTGGATACGATTTTCAGGCTTATGGCAGTCCTAATATTGTAAGTACTTAAATGTAGTCTCAGATATGCCTCAGTTTCATGTGATTAACAATAGCTGTTCAAATAGAATACGCTGGTATAATAGAGTAATACATGACCACAAGAAGAAAATACATTTTCATCAGGAACAGTGAGAACGGAACTCTCTAGATGGGTCACTAAAGATACAGCCAGCTGGAAGCTGGGTATGCTGAGAATGCAGATAGAAATAAAATGGAGATATATTCATGTGTCGTGCTTAGATGATGAAGTAAGCCTTGCTTTGTAACATGATGAAAAGGTCAGAATCACATCTGAGTTATGTATTCTGTGACTTCACACAGCAAGTACAGGTAATTTTCACTGGAATATATACTGCCTGCCTCCTCCAATGTTCCCTTTAATGGGAACAGTCTTACTAGCCATTGAAAAGAAACAGACTTTCAATGCTTTTTATAACTGCATCTATAGGCTATTTATAACTCACTAGGACCATACCAGGTGTAAACTGCTGCCTTCCATTTCTAGCTGTAGATGTGACTCTGCTGAGTGCCACTGCATGAGAAGTTGATTGGAAAAACAGACTATTAGAGATTGAGCATTTTGTGAGGATTTAATGAAAGCATAATGATGATGAATAAATATCATTTAATGGATGTCATTCACATCTAGAGTTAGTCAAAGAAATATGTTAGCTCAACTGGATTGGCGAGTGGGAGTAGGAGGGAAGATGGAGACCACAACTGTATGAAGGAAAAATACAGCAGAATATCTTCCTTCCTTTTTTAATTGTCACATACTAAAAAGAACAACAACAAAACCCAATCCCAGATCAACTTTTTTCAGGTCAGCCTTCAAGGTTCTTCTCAGGCAAAATAAAAATCAATGTTTCAGTTATGTTATTCTCTTGTTACCCTTTCTTTTAGATGTAGATCAATTTTAAATGAAAACAGTGCCCTCTTGAAATGAAAAGGAGAAACATTTTATCTAGAATATGCCAAGCTAAATAAGCTGGGTTTTTTCACTATTAAAATGTCTAAATGAATGTTTCTGCTTTTTTTGTATCTTCTTTTGTTTTTTCAACTAAAATTATTGATCCAAGTTCAGAAACAACTGGTGCCTATGAGATGTTCACTATTTTTTGCCAGGACGAACAGGGTACATGCCAAAGCCTGAGGGCCAGAAGAAGCCCATAGCCAGCTGCTGAGGCCATTCCCAGCTAATGCAGGCCTACCAGCAGACGGACATCTGTGCACAACAAGTCACTGTGACCCTCAGGCTTGGTGAGGAAAAAGACAGTAAGGGGGAGAAACACAGCACAGCTGCTTTTGATCTATCTTTCTCTTTGCAAAGCTATCAGTAAGTGGAAGGAACATAAAAATTCTTTACTTTGACTCCAGAGTTACCGAAACAACTTTGCTTTTGCTAAAAAACTGTAAGATTTTCTCTTAGTGTCATATCAACAGTGCCCTTAGTTCTCCTTGCATCCCGAGAAGCCTAAAGCTGCGTATACAGATCAAATCACCTGCCTTGGATCAGATTACACAGCCCTATTTAAGGAGTGGAATTGCTGCCCACCTCCTGTCTCTTAAAAGATGATGAGTTTCCTAATCTGTTAGATGTAGGCAACAAAGCAAAAAATGTGGTGAGAAGGGGGAGAAGGCTTGCCAAAACAGACCTTTGCTATATCTGCAAGGAACCTGAGGGACAGCACTGGCATGATCTTTGTTAAATCACATGTGCACTAAACTCCCGAAGCCGTTTTTGCACTGTCACCCCTGTCAAAAATTACCATCTCAAATCCTTTCTCTTTCTATTGACTTTGGTAGAATGATTTTATTTTGCAGCAATAGAGGATAAATACTCTGGATCTCCATACTGTCTCATGAACCATGCACAACACTTGTGAATCTCTGCAACTTCATTTTTTCACTTCAAAAAGAAGAAGGTTCAGATCACAAACCTTCACACTGCATACTGAAACTGTCTTTAATTCTGATATTCACTTAACACTGACAAATTAGTGAGATCCTACAATTTACATGAGGTGTCATCGGAATATAGTCCAATACTCAATTAGGAATATTTTTTGGGGAGGAGGCATCATGAAGAACTTTGAACACTCTGATCAATATATTAAAGACCAGAGATCCTTTGAAGCTGAGCTGCTCTAATTAAACGACTTTATTTTGCATTTTTTTTTGTCTCAGAAAAATATTCTTTTACTTCCAGCCTGTTCCCAGTATTGATAACTGATACTGCCCTAACACAGAGGGATTGGATAAGCTACTCTCCTGAGATGTCACTCAACCCTCCATTTCTCAGATACTCTAATGAATGATCTAATTATGAGCAGCAACTTAAAAAAAAAATAAATGTATTTGTCTCTTTTGAAAATGCGTCCTTATTATTCTACATTTATAGTCATAAGCAATCCTTTGATTTGTCTGCTTTCCTTAAAGCACTTACTGATGTTGTACCAGCCAAGCCTTGGTCTACTGCAACATGCCTGACAGGGAATCCATTACAATACAACCACTAAACCTGTGCTATTAGCAGATGTGCCCAGTGGCTTGGGGAAAATAGATGTTATGTTTAATTATGTGACAGTAAAACGAAGCAGAAACAAAATCACATATGCAATTAATGAAGAGCATGAAGCTTTAATTAGATTTAAGAACATAATATTAAGCAAGAATTTTGCTCAGATGAGAGAACTTGCTGAATTCAAATCACTGCTAAACCTGGATCCTAACTTCATAATACTTAGAATCAGAGTTTAGATCATTAGGGTCAGAGTGTCAGAAGTACTTTGGAGCAGAGTACAAATAAATCATTTAACTTTGCAGTCATCTGTGGTGATGATTATTTTCCCTTGACTCTAATGAGAGAGCAATTACCAGTAGTCCTTGGCAATTATGAAATGCAGTATGGTGTTACTTTACCACTGCAGGCTTCAATACTTTTAAATATACCTATGCAACACTACAATTATGAGATTCCCCAAATTGTGTCCTATGCTACACTGGCAGCCCTCAAACTCTCCCTGTGCAACCTGCAAAAGGATGCTAACATATGAGAGATGTCAGGAAAGCAGGACACATGGTCCCAGCATCAGCACTCTTCCAAAACTCACATCAGCCCTCCTCTTCCCTCTCTGCATAGGAGCTGGGCACACCAATAATGGTCAGGACATGATTGCGAGGACGTGAAATGGTAGCCTGCCCACAAATATTTGAATTGTCACTGCCTTCTGTGTTTAAGGCCCAAGGGATGCTTCTCCAGAGCCTTTTCAGGCAGTACACTACAGAGCGTGGAGTAAGTGAAATGGGTCCGTCAACCTTTTTGCCTCACCACCACCACAGATGGTAGAAGGTTTGCCTGGTTGAAACTAGAGAGTTTGTCTGGCTGAAATTCCACAGGGCCCTAGTGTGGGCCCTAACATACAAATAAAATGGTACTCCACATCATCTCCCTCACTGTTTTTCCCACCTTTCCCTGATTTTCCCTAGTCTACACATGTTTCAGGGCTATAAAACTGAATATGGAGCGAAGGGAGTAAAAATGATGGTTGGATACCACATAGAGCATGGCAAATTCTGTCCTTCTTGATAAGACTGGGTGCTTTGAGAGAAAATCAGGGTGTGCTTATGCTATTATTTAAAGGACCATAGTCCAGCCTCGCAAATGCAAAGTGCAAATCTTTGATTGTACAGGCAAACATACCTTTTACGCTGCATACAAGTGCTTTACTTTGCAGATCTACCACTCATTTAATGGTGGTTTTGTTGGAATTCTATTTAATATGAAAAATTATTTGTACCTGAAAACAGATAGTTCAACAAATATTAATGAGAAAAAATAAATAAAGAGAAATGTTAGTAAAAATAATACTCTTAGGCATATTGCCCTTCTCTGTGTGGGGTTTAGGGGGTCATTGCATATGCTACATTTGCATCCTGGTACTTAAATGCAAGATTTCACTAGTAATTGAGAACAGCCAATGCAATAAAAAAATCATCTGATGTCTCTGTAAGATTTATGGAGACTGTAAAGCTTATAACAGAACAGAAGTTATCTTGAACTTGTGCAAAATTCCCAGGAAAACAGAGTAAGCCATGATTATAGTGGAATTTCAACTAGCTTTCATTGTATTTGAAAAGCATACACAGAAGTGAATACTGTGTCTTCTATAGTAATAATTTACTTTTAGAGATATCTATCATTAACCAGTTGGCCAGGAGCACTGCAGTATATTCATAACAAATTATCTTTAAGCAGCATTTTGAATCTAAATGGTGCCAGTGTACTTCATAGATTAAATACCTGGCTATAGTAACTCCATTGCAGTTGGAATGATTTCAGAGAATCCACACTTGTATACTTGAGTGAAGAATGCAACAATATATCTTTTTTTCATGCACATTGACATGCAGCCATGGACAAACAGCTGTGTACTAGCTAAGAACACTGCTTCATGTGACTTCAGATAATACTTGTCTGAATGAAACCTGGCAGGAAATGAAACAGTCCCAAATCGTGAACTGAGAGATTTGAATCTGAATAAAGCTGCCTGGGACCAATTAGTAGCACTATTATTGATTCACATGCTGGAGCACATAAGACAATTATTTACCTCTTGATTTTTCCCCTGTAAATCTGTCCAAGAATTTTTGTATACAGACTTGTTGAGTCCTTTTGACACCTAATCATTACCAGTCCCACCATCAAACATTTCAGGGTGGCTGTGAGATTCCCGACATGTTGCTTCTTTGCATATCATAGTCCTGATATTACTCTCACATGTGGCAGAAATCTCAAGAGATCAGGTAAAAATAAAAATAAAAGTGACTCAGAACCTTGTGATTAAACTTCAAGCAGTTTATTTAGGATTGATCAGCTAGCTCAAGTCAAATATTAATTACTCACATCTGTTTCTCATAGACGTGTGCCTGCTAGAGTCCTGCAATGCTTGGATGCAGAAGGCAACTTCATGGATGCTTGGTTCGTGTGCTGGTTGGGTTTTTGCCATTTCTCCTTTCTCTGACAGAATGTTGTCGTATTTAAAAACAGAAAACTCCATCTGCTGTAAGGAAAACTGAATTGCAAGCTAATGTTGGTGTATTTCTCTTGCTCATGCTCAGGGAGGGGACTGCCATTCAGGAAGTACTGTCACAGGGCTACAAAGGTCCAGAGAGGCTATTTGTGTGTCTTAGACTCCTTTCCACTGATATGTAGTAACAATAGAAGAAAAACAGTTGGTCCTGCCATGGGCTCCATGAAGGCGGAATT
>VYZS01005685.1:0-28645 GCA_013400695.1 Neodrepanis coruscans | reverse complement strand
TTGCATCAGGTATGAGGACAGAGCGGAAGGGACGGGCGGCGGGGAGCGACTTGGCAGGCTCCTTCCTGCCCGGGCATCTGCAGTCCCATCCTTGGCCATGCCCATATCAATCTGCCGTGCGGTGCGGTGCGGCGTCCGGCAACGCAGTGGGGAGGACGATCCAGGGACGCGATCAGACCCCCTCCACCGGGGGTGTCGCCTCGTCCTTCCCCGTCCCAGATCCTCCCAGGTTTTCCGCCATCCAGGATCCCCAAAGCCCCCGCGGAATCCAGCGCCAGGTGCTCGGAGGAAGTTTGCAGCGTTCTGTCTCCGCCTCCCCGCCGACGTAACCGTCTGTCCGGCCTCGCCCGCCTCTCTCCATCGCAGTCACCCCTCAGCTGATGTAGCCCTGCATCTTCCTCTATGCCTGGCCACTTCTCTCTGTGTCTCTCCATCCCTTCCCTCTCTGTCCCTGGTTCTCTAACCCTTCCCTCTTCTCCTGCCTCCTCCATCTCAACCTCCGTCAGTCCCTCTCTGCTGGCTCCGGACTTGATTCTGGTGAGTGTCCACTTGATTGTGCTTCACTTCATTCACTTCCTGTTGTCTGTGCATTGTCCTTGATCACTGGGAGAGCTGGTGCCTGGTCAATCCAGCCCTCTGACCATCCCTCATCCCTGTTCGCTGAGGACCTACACCCTATTTGCTCTGTCTGTCAGTATGATGGCGGATGTGGGGATGTTTCTGGTGCTTCCTAGTCTGTTACTTGAGAGCAGGAACTATGGAAATTTAGGCAAATGTGTCTGAACTAGATTTATTTGGGATGAAGGGCATTCTCTTCCACCTTCTAGCATTGGCCTGAAGACAGCCAGGTATGACTTGAGCTACACCTTCCTTCCTGCGTTTCTAGAAATTTTTCTGCAATCATGGAATACGTGAACCTGGCCTAATTTCTCTCTCCATCATATTCCCTCTTATTATCTGGACTTTCAAGTTGCCCTCACAAGCTACTCCATGAACATATCGTCACATGTGCTATCCCTTGTGCAGCTGCATTCACACAATACTATTTATGATGGGTACCTGTCCATCCATCCATTTCAACAAAAATTCTTATGTCTCTGTTTGTCCATTCATCTGTCCCAAAGTGGACTTTGTCTGCCAATCTGCCCATCCAGATATGGATATCCATATCCAGATATGGATGGATAGCCATGTACTGTTTATCTCAATACAGTCCCTTCCATCCACCCATCCGGTTTTTCTTTCACACCTTCTCCCTTGTTATCCCTCATTTCTCTGGTGGATGAAAAGCAGGACATGAGGCAGCAGTGTGCACTGACAGTTTGGTAAGCCAACTGCATCCTGGGCTGCCTCAAAAAGCACATTCCAGCAACTCAATATCTTTCTTAAACTGAGGGACCCAGAACTGGACACAGCACTCAAGGTGTGGCTTGACCAATGCCAAGTAAAGGGGAAGAATAACTTCCCCAGTCCTACTGGCCACACTATTCCTGATACAGGCCAAGATGCCATTGGCCTTTTTGGCTGCTTGGGCACACTGCTGGCTCATGTTCAGTCTCCTGTCAACCAGCACTCCCAAGTGCCTCTCCAGCCACTCTATCCCAGCCTGTAGCTCTGCATGGGGTTATTGTGGCCAGCAGGTCGAAGGAGGGGATTCTCTGCTCATGTGACCCCACATGAAGAACTGTTTAAAGGTGTAGGACCCTTATCACAAGAAGATATGACCTGTTAGTGTGGGTCCAGAGGAGGCCACAAAGATACTCAGGGGGCTGGAGCACTCTGCTCTGGAGGCAGGCTGAGAGAGCTGGGGATATTCTGCCTGGAGAAGAGAAGGCTCTGGGAAGATCTCATTGTGGCCTTTTGGTATTTAAAGGGAGTTTCTAAAAACAGTGGTGTGCAGCTTTTTACATGGGCAGATACTGATAAGGCAAAGGAGAATGGTTTTAAACTAGAAGAGAGGAGATTTCTCTAGATGTTTGGAGGAAACTCTTTACTCAAAAGACAGTGAGGCCCTGGCACACGTTGTTCAGAGAAGCTGTGACTGCCCCACCCCTGGAAGTGTCCAAGGCCAGGTTGGAGGAGGCTTGGAACAAGTTGGTCTAATAGAAGGTGTCCCTGCCCTTGGCTGGGAGGTAGAACTGGATGATCTTAAACCATTCATGATTCTATGAACCTTCAAGATTCTCCCATGGTAGGGATGTGTTGCAGAACTCCTCATTGCAAAGACACCCCTGGTGGCATCCCAGTGCTAATGAACAGGCATATCTGAACCCCTGAGTTTTCTCTGGCTGTGCACAGTGGGTTGGTAGAAATGGGAAAATAACAAGGAATCATCACCAAATAGGAGCTGACTGGTGGTTTTTCTGGATCTCTCCTCTTACATAAGACCCTCCTTTTCTGCAGGTCTCCAGAAATGTGGGGTCAGAACTTTGGACTTCTAGGAAAATCCTATGCCCATGATGGTGAGCTGGGGATCAAACAGGGACATTTGGGGAATATTCCGAAGTGGAACAAGAAAGAAGGAGGACAAGCAGCCTTAGAGGGAAATAGCTGGATTATATCTTCCCATAGTGAAACCAGGATGGGAATGATCAAGAGCATTTCCACAGGAAATGCTTACAAAACTGAGGAAAAGGGAATCTGAAGGGTTGGTAAACAGACACTGCTCTATGGTAGGCTAACACTAGAGCCTTGGTAACAGTGGTCACTTAGTATTGGTTTCCAGGGTGGGAACAGCCAAATATTTGATGCAGCCCCAAGGACCTCTTTGTGTCCTTTATGTATGCTGATGGACAGCTTGCATCTCTTTCTACAGCAATGGGATCCTTTTTGCTGGGGAAGTGGCTCTACATGCCCCTGTACTCTGTGCCTCTGTGTAGTGCTGTTGTGGATGTTGCTATCCAGGATTATGTGGCTGATGTGGCCTCCAAACTCACCTACCAGAACCAGAATCTCGTGTCCATAGAAGTCATCTTTGCCTTCCCCCTGGACCCACAAACGTCCGTATACTCCTTCCAGGCCTGCAGTGAGGATGCCAAGGTTCAGGCCATGTTGCAGGATGAGGTACCAGCATCCAGGGAGGAATGGACAAATCACCACAGGTGCATGGGATGAGAAGCACATGGCCTGCCTGGTGATCATCTTTCTGTCCCTCCCCTTCCCACCCAGGCTCAGCAGCTTCATGAAGATACAGCGGTCTGGCAGAATCTGGAATACCTTCAGGGTCAGTCTAGTCATACAGGCGAGGTGTTTGCCTGCTTCCTGGGCACCCTAGCTCCTGGCAGGGAGCTGGTTGACACTGCGCTATGTCCAGGAGCTGTCACGGGAGCCAGATGGAGCAGCTCGTTTTGTGCTGCCACACACACTGCATCCTTACACAAAACTCTATGGTGAGTGACCTCACAAGGAACTTGCCCTCCCAGACACACACCATATAAAAGGGCCACAGGGTCCTTGTGTGTTTCTGAACAGACCTGATGCAACTTTCCTTTACACCTAGGGGACCCACGCTTTTCCCCCATGCAGCCCCTGGACATATGCACATGCCCCAGGAGGAGGATCTACACTTTCCACACGCGTTTCCTATAAACAGACTAATGGATTCCTTCATGCATCTCATTAATAACTCCCAATTCTCTCCATATGTCCTACATATGGAGGCCAGATGCTGTTCACCGGCAGGGGGAGCCTGTGCCCTGCCTAGAACCTTGTTTCTCCTTGCAGCCTGGAACCGTCTCAGTAGTCAGCTGCCCTACAACCTGCTGCTCACTGCTAGCCTGCAGTCACCCCGTGGAGTGTCCAATGTCCAGGCCAACTGCTCCCTCACCCCTTTGATCTACACGGCCCAGGACCGCAGCACTGCACAGGTTTGCTCTACTGAGTGTTAGGATCCTGGAGGTAGCTGGGGAGGGATGTTGAAACTGAGAAAAAGGGATGCACTGTGCTCCTGGTCAAATGTTGGGTCTGGTCCCTCCTGTGTATGACCAGGCACCTATCCTTCAGGTCTCACTGGCTGGCAGCCCCCCAGCGCATCATGATTTGGAGCTGCTGGTGTATTTTGGATGCCCCAGTGCAGTCAGTGCTGTGGTGGAGAAGGGAGACCCTGGGGCCCCTCCAGGTGAGAGCAGCTGGAAAGGGACCATGACAGCAGCTCTGGCAGGAGGCATGGGAACACAGGGGGCACTGGGGTTTCTAGTGGGGGGTGAGAAACCATTGGACACTGGTTTGGGAATGAGAGGCATTCAAATGGGATATTTTGGATCCTGGGTTTCCAGTGTGGAGTGCTGAGGACACTGCAGTGAGGTATCAGATACAACAGAATGTGTAGAGAAAGTTCTATGTTAGGGCTCGCTGATCTGCTCTGTTGGAGGCACTAGATTGGAATACATGGGCTGTGCTATTGGTGGACAGTGTAGCAGGGTACTGAGGTAGCAGTGTGGTCATCGCATCTTCTGGGATGGGGGAAGCTAAAAGCACAATGAGAAGTCAGAACTAGGATGGGTCCCTATTTGGTCTTAATCTCATCCCGTATCTCCTCTAGGCTCTCTGCTTGGTGAACCCATGGTGGTGGTGACACTGGCACCCAGTATCCCTGAGGTGGTGCCTGGACAGCGCCAGTCTGGAGAGTTCATCTTCCTGCTGGACACTACTTTTCTTGAGCATGCACAGGTACCCCCACAGAGCACGGACCAGGGTGGAGGAGCAGGTTGAGGGGGAGCCAGCCAAGGCAGTATTTACGGAAAGACAGAGATGTGAGTGGGGATTGGTGGGACTAGAATTGGTCCTGAAATATCTTGGGTGCCCAGGGGAGTTCAGGACACTGTCTTGAGTCATTCAGTAGAGTCCAGTGGCTTTAGGAGGATGAGTCTGTGGCATCCATACCTCCCACAAGTGCCTCTTAAGACCTGCCTGCTGTCTTTCCACAGGACTGTCTGCTCTTCCTCCTCAATAGTCTGCCTCTGGGCTGCTACTTCAACCTCTACTGCTATGAAGCAGCATCCATGGGCATCTACCCGTGAGCAAACATGGGGCAGGCTGGGCGTTATGGGGCTGGAAAGGGTACTTGTGGGTATGGCTGGATACTGTGGGGCATGGCTGGGTGCTGTGGTGCTGGAATGGGCACTATGGAGCCAAATCAGATGCTGGAGGGCAGGTGTACATGCTCTAAAATCAGCTGGTGGGTATGGAGCAAGGTTAGATGCTGGATGGTATGACAGACTACTGTAGGGCAAGGCTGGATTCTGGGATGGGATATTCGCTGTATGGGAGAATACTTTGGGGTTTGGTTGAGGAGTCTTGTAGGAACTATTAAAAAGTCTCTTCAGGAACTAGTACGGGGCAGGGTCTTGCAGAGGAATCTGGGGCATAGCTGTGGGAAAAGCTGTGGGGTAGAATGTCAGAGAGCACTAGAGCTGGCATAGAGCTACAAACATGCTGTGCTCCCTTGCAGGCATAGTGTTGAATATACTCAGGGCAACCTGACAGAGTCAGTGCGGCGCATCCCCTCCACCAGCTCCAGTCTGGATGAGACCAACCTGCTTGGAACCCTCCGCTCAGTCTACAGTACCCCCCGACCCCACAGGCATGCACGTCAGGTGTGGGTCAGGGGCATTAAGGGGTGGAGGGGCAGGTGTCCTGGGGAGAGGACACAGGAGTGTGGGTATGTGTCACAAGAGAACATTAGAAGGATATTGGTGTGTGTCAGAGAAACGGAGAAGTGGGTCTACAGATTTGGGGGTTTCTGTCCCCAGATATCCTGGGGTATATTTTCTACAGTGGGTCTCTGTGCTTGGCCCCTCTCTCCATTTAAAGGGCCTGCTTTCCCCATCTTGGGGTCCCTGTGAAGGACCCCACTACTCATGTGTCCTGTCTCTCAACTCTTCATCTTCATGACTGGACTACCCCCTGACAAGGAAGCCATCGCAGCTGAGGTCGGTCGTCACCGCAACAGTCACCGGTAATGGGGACTCCCTGCCCTGAGTCCTCTAGTTATCCTTTGGTTTTCCAGTCATTATGAAAATGATGAGGACCGCAATGCATCAGTGTTTGTTCCAATGTTTTGGCTCCTTCAGTGTCCTAAAAACTCTTCTCAGTCAGCTCAGTTCTCCAGTGCCAAGCCCCCTTGAAGGAGTCTTTGCTTCCTACTCTCACAGCCAAGGCATCCTTCCCAGAGAGAGCAGGGAGACTGAGGCACAGGGCTTGTATACTCCAATGTGCCCACAGGCTCTGCCCCAGCCCCATGAGATTGATCCCAGTTCTATCCCAAGCCCCAGCTCTCCTCTGCCAGCTCCCTGTCCAACCCCAGCTTCAACCCTAGTCCCTGAGACCCTTCTCTTCCTCCTGCTCCTTTGTTCTGCACCCCAGTTTTCTTTCCCCAGCTTTAACTCCAGCCTGTGCTCTCCAATTCTATCCCAGTGTACTTGCATCCACCTCTGCCTCTCATTTCTGACATCTTTCCCTACTTTCTCCACAGGTGTTTCTCCTTCTGCTTCTCTGAGGACAGCATTGCCCTGGCTACAGCCCTGGCCAGGGTGACAGAGGGTGAAGCTACCTACGTCCCCTCCAACAACAGTCTGACAGCTGTGGTAGGAACCCAGGAGTCCTGGCAGGTTCCCCTCAATTCCGCAGACATGCTGACTTCAATCACCTCAGCACCTGAACTGCCCATACACAGCAATCGAGTCCCAGCTGCCCCAGGAACCCAAGCACACAGGCTGCCCCTGAGTGTACCCCATGGACAATCCAGGTGTCTGGGCTTCTGCGGTATTATAACCCACAGGCCTGGCTGTCCATGGGGAATCCAAATGATGCAGGCTACTCCACACATTCCACTGTCTTCCAGGGAACACTGGTACAAGGAGCCAAGGAGATGCAAACTATAATGTCCTGCTCTTTGCTCCCAGGTGTTGCAGTGCCTGAAGTGGGCCCTCAAGCCAGCAGCTGAAGTAGTCTCTCTGAGCTGGACCCTGCCACATGGCCTGGAAGTTGAAGTGCTGGGGTGTACTCCTCAGTCCATCTTTCAGGGTCAACACATTTTTCTCTATGCTCAGATCCATGGGCAGCCAGAGGTGAGAGATAGGACAAGAGTTACCCCCAGCTATGTCCCAATAGCCTCCCAGTAACCACCAGTAATCTTTCAGTAATTTCCCAATATCCCCTAGTAACCATTTTGGGTCCCCAGTAAGCTCCAGTAGCTTCCCGTGTGTTCCCAGGATACGATGGTGGCCAATGGGGTCATGACCTTGCGGTGCATCCTGGACCGAAAGGGTGTCACTCACACAACTGAATTCCCACTGTGCTCACAGGGAGATGGACGGTGAGAGCCTGTCCTGAGGGAAGATGAATCCCCTGCATTTCTAACATGGACTCCAGATGAGAGGGGGCACAGATAACTTATGCATTCCCATCTTCCACACACCATCCCAAACTGTCAGGCAACCCAGGTGTCCAAGCATGCCTACCTTCCCTGCTTTGATCCCAGAGGGATAGGACCCAGATACCTGGTATCACTTCACTCTAGAGAGACAAGGACCCAGGCATCCATGTTTTCCCTCTGTACATCCTCAGCCCTGAGGAGAGAGAACCTAGGTGTCCAGACTTTCGCTCTCTCCTCAGTGTAGAGATATTTCAGGTGTTCAGGCCTCGCCTCACTCTGTCCTCAGGCTGGCTGGGCATCGTCTGGCTTCGAGGTTCTTGCTGCAGAAGTTGTTGCCTGAGGCTGCAAGTGAGTCAGGGGATGAACCCAGGAATCATGCAGTTGAGATCAGCCTCACCTCAGGAATCATCTGCCCCTTTACCAGCTACGTGGGCATTCGTACATCACACAGGGTCACCTGGTACCGAGGTAAGGAAAGACACTAGCATGACAGGTAGGGCAGCTCCATGGGATGTCCTCATTCCACTGGAGCTGGAATCTCAGCCACAGGGCACTCCCAAGCCCCATCACCACCAGGTGCTACTTTCCCATGTGATTAATTCAATCCCTTTTCCTGTTTGCCCTCAAAGGGCCCCTGGCACTCTTGGCACCCTCCCAGTCATATATCCCCTGCCAGATTGTATTGCTTTGTGGCTCCTGTAAGACCTCTTCCTGCTATCCTGTGACCATCTGGATCCCACCTGGATGGCTGACAGCAGTGCGTGAGTCATGGCTTGCCCTCTGTTGACTCACATGTGGCAAATGCTGCAAAAGGTATGGGGCATCAACCCAGATGGGAGATGTAGGGTTAATCTCATGTCTAACAGGAGGATTATGGTGCCATATCTTGCTCATGGTGTAGAAACCAATGAATTTTGTTTTACTGTTCCCTTAGTTACTCTCATATCCTAAAGTCCTTCAGTAAATACGAGGCCCAACTCAGGGACATCTAGAGATGGTGCTGAATCATAAATACATGTTTGAATAAAATGTGTTGGGGTTATCAAGAGAGGTAGATATTGAGACATAGCTGAGCAGGAATGCAAGAAGAAGAAGCAATGGTGAAGGCTGAGGATGGAACTGCTTTGAGGACATTTAGGAGGGGAATTAGAGTGCAGGAAGCTACCAAAAGAAGAGCAGAGATAATGTCCTGGGGCACTGCACAGGGGAGTAGAAAGGGATTAGCTTCCTGTAATTTTCTGAATCCTCCTGTTCACATCTTCTCCCACAGCATATAAACCACTACCATCATCAGTTTCTTCTCTGAAGTGTGTGGATCCCATGGCATTTGTGTTGCACTCTCCAGTTATTCTGCCATGGTCCACTGAAGCCATTGCTGAGTGCCAGAAGCTGGTAGCACTGCAGAGGGAAGATGGCTCTTGGGCCCTTAGCTCAGGCTTGGCCTCTGTTCTGGAGATTGATGAAGCTGAAATCAAGAGAAAGATGCCTGGTGAGGTAATGGGGGAACTCTCTATGTTGACAGTGGGACAGTGGGGCAGCGGGAAAACCTTGGCTGGTGGCAACACTGGCATTTCAAGGGTAGGCAGAGAGGAATGAAGGGATCAGAAACCAGAAGCCACAAAGGAAGAGGGGAAGCAGTGAGAAAGCAGGCAAGATGGTCAACTGTGCATGCCAGTCCATTGTTTTCCTACAGGTCTTGGAACCAAGCATTTGGGCCACTGTGACCTGGCTGCGCAGAACTGACAAATGTTACTGAGACTACTGTGAACTTCTGGAGACCGAGGCCATGACCTGGCTGTTCAGCCAAGCTGGTGAGTCTTGAGCATTCTGTTTCTGCTGATTCCTCTCTCTTCATTGGGACTCTCTTCACTCCTTTGCAGGGGCATGGTTTCCTGGGGGCAGGTGAAGAAGTCTTGTGTCCCCTTCTTCCTTCTATATGTGGTATTGGGACATAGCTCCTCTGCCTGACCTGTCAAGAGCCTCTGTCTGTCCCTGACTGCAGTGTCTCAGCTGGACAAGTTGCTGGAGGTGGCCAACAACCTGCTTGGGAGCAACATGAAGGCAAATATCCTTATCTTCTGAGTTCACAAATGCCTTTTTATATACCAACAGCACCTGCAAAGTTAAAAAGTGCTGGAAAGTATACCCAAAATTCACCTACTGTGCTGCGACACCACTGTTCCTACTAGCTGGGGTCTTACATTACATATGAATTCTCACTGCTTATCTTACACTATTTGGACTGAACCTGTGCCATGCTGGACTCAAGAGAAAAACTCCAGTTCAGTCTCTCCAGCATGTTTAGTTTGGGTGGAGGTGGGAGTGGGAAGGAAGCATCACATTTTGCAGTGCCTGTCCTTCCTGAATTAGACTTTGGCGAAATGGCTACTGGCCCCCATGAAGGTGGTACTAGTTATGGACTTGACAGTGCTGGTTTAACGATTGGTTTTGATGATCTTAAGGATTTTTTCCAAATTATTCTACAGTTCTATGGTTTCTATTTTGACAAGAGAGTGCTTTGCATACTAGAAAAGATGAGTGTTAAAAGGTATCAACAGCAGGTACCATTGCAGAGGCTCACAACAAAGGACTCCTGCTACACCTCGGTTACTGACATCTTTGCTTTACCCCAAAAGTCCAGGTTGTGTCAGGTACACCCATATCTTTGTCTATAAACCAATAATTTTGGAAGTAAAACTCATCTACATCAGACTCAGTCCATCATAATACCTATGAGAGCTCATGTGGTGTGAGACTTATTTGAAAACTCTCAGTATGTTAGAGGTTGAACTACAGGAGCTGTTGATTAGCAAACCAGTAATGCAATTTACTCCCTCTGCCCCTGAGCCCTGAATTCATGGGTGTCACTCCATGCTGGCAAAGTTTCTGCTTCACTTCCTCAATAAATAGTGAATCCTCTGTAAGACAAGTGGTGTGACGTAGCCTTTATTTCACTTGGGCCTACAATCCTCTCCTTCCAGGGACCATCTGTGGATGGTCCAGGAGGGACCAGTAGGGGCAGGAGAGGACATCCCCTGAGCTGTGTATTGTAATACACAAATTAAGGTGCTATAAGAGCCCAGACCTGTTCTAGGTTAGCAGGACAGGAGCTGAGGATTTGGCAGGCTCTTTCTAGATATCTTTTATCTTGAATTTATTTCAGTTAGTGGCTGTAGCAACACTTGCCCAGCAGATACATGACTCATGTCTAACTTACTCTAGCTGTAGCAGAAAATTGTCAGGTGATTTACGTCCAATTTAGTTTTAGCTTTAACTTTCTATCTCCATCACAGTTTACATCTCTGAAACTAAATGCCATTCTCCCTTGAATCTTCAACTCAGCTGTCTGAAAAAAATGCCTCTGTGCACTCACATTCACCTCGTGCCCTGGAGGTCTGCGGGGAGACACAGGAATCACCTTTCTCAGAGAGGCAAATGAGATGGGGAATGTGCCCTCCTGTATTCCTTGGGAAGTAGAATAAGGAAAGAAAGGCACCAGGTACCTCACACTTTGGAGAGATGAATCATGACTGTGATGAAATACCCATAGCTCAGCTTACTTCACCCACCAACAAATGTATTATTTATCCAGGAAGAGGTTTTGGGTTCTTCCTTCCAAGAGATTCCCAAAGGTGACTCATCGATGGAACTGACAGTCTCCATGGTCTGGGGGGATATCAGGCTCTGCTGCTTTCTCACTGACCATTGGAAAGGCTGAAAAGGCAGCCCCAGTCACCCATAGCTGCCTAATTCTAAAGGTATTAACCCCATTATAGTCTTCTACAGGATTGGAGCTGAGTGCCCTTCCCATAGCCACACCAGAAAAGCCAGTGCTTGCTGCCTCACCTCAGTTTCTCTTTCTTAGAAAAGGCTGAAGTGCTTTGGAGGTTTGGGGAATGACACCATTGCTTGAGATGTTGAGACAGTTTGCATCAGCTCACAACTTCCACCCTCCACAGGGAAAACTTCAGTGTGTCCTCCCTGAAACCACAAGGGAAACCAGGACACTGGTTACATCCATGACACTAGAAAATGGCATTCAGGTGCTTCAGGCCCAGAGCTCCATCTGTGGAATGAAAAGTGAAAGAGCTAAATGTTTTCAGACTAAATGGGAAGGGAAGTGACATGGGGCAGAACAGGTGACACTCAGGTCTTCATTTCCAGGCACCACCACAAGGAAAAGTCCTCACACTCTTCATTCACACTGTTGAGTGGGAGAATCTCTCCTAATTGCACTTGTTATCAGTGTCTGCAGACACAGTTTATCCCTGCCTGATGAGAGAAAGGTGTATTAGACTTTGGCCACGTCACCTTTTTGAGCAACTTATTCATCCTTGGACTTTTAGGGATCACCTGGATGCTTTCCTTTAGCATCTCATCTCCCTGTAAAGGCTCAAAAGACACGTGGAGGAGATTAGCTTATTATTATTATTATTATTATTATTATTGTGCTTATCCCAGAGTCAGGAAAACACTTTGATACAATCGGGCCAGAGGGTTCTGTTTCTCATGCATGAGCACTANGACACTCAGGTCTTCATTTCCAGGCACCACCACAAGGAAAAGTCCTCACACTCTTCATTCACACTGTTGAGTGGGAGAATCTCTCCTAATTGCACTTGTTATCAGTGTCTGCAGACACAGTTTATCCCTGCCTGATGAGAGAAAGGTGTATTAGACTTTGGCCACGTCACCTTTTTGAGCAACTTATTCATCCTTGGACTTTTAGGGATCACCTGGATGCTTTCCTTTAGCATCTCATCTCCCTGTAAAGGCTCAAAAGACACGTGGAGGAGATTAGCTTATTATTATTATTATTATTATTATTATTATTGTGCTTATCCCAGAGTCAGGAAAACACTTTGATACAATCGGGCCAGAGGGTTCTGTTTCTCATGCATGAGCACTACATGATGTTCCGCCCCCACTTTACTCTCTGTTTACTCCACCTTTTACTGGCAACATTGAACACAGAGTCACAAAGCCACAGCTGAAAGCTCAGAGGAACTTGGTACCACAGTGTCAGTTCTTCTACTAGTAGAAGAAATGACATATGATGTGATATGACATCAGCTACGTGTTTTTCTCAGTTTTCAACAAGGCACAGTGTTTTCAAGATCATCTTACCTGATGGTTTGATGTGGTTGAAGAAGACCTTTCCTTCCTACACTGCACTGAGAGGTGCTGGTTTGCCGGTAAGAAAAGCACTCAGATCTGTAAAAAGTAAGCAGTTTATTGTATGGTGGGGTCTTCACTGATGATTTTCCTTTTACTCTCACTGCATGACATTTGAGTTGGCTTTTATCCCCTCTGATTTCCTGTGGGTTTCTGCACTTCCATGGTTTCTCCAAGCAGCTTATTGTTTATTGTCCCTGTTAAACCAGTTCTATTTTTCCCAAAGAGTTGGCCCTTTGTTCTGCAGTTGTTCTATTAGTGGTGTTATTGTAGGATCCATTCTACAGTGTGATAACCAGCTGGGTACACTCATGGAGCAGTTCAGAAATCAATGTTAACCTCTGTCTCACCAGCAAAAAGCCATGTGTATTTGTGCTGGATTCTCTTTTACTTAATGTGGATCTGAGATTTAAATCTCCTCTTGCACATTAAGTTGCTTTTCTCATGCTGATAGCAAAAGAAACTGTCCTTTACACTTGTGAAGAACATACTGGGAGTACCTTCAGGCATAGAAACTGGGCTGCTGAAGTCTGAGCAAAAGGCCATTACTTTTTTAGTCCATAGAGAGTAATAGGTACTTCCTTGGGATAACTCACCTCTCTGGTGGAAAGGAGTGCTCCGAGGATGAGATCTCTCCAAGAACCCTTTCCTTTTCTTGCACTAAATATGAAGCCCCTAAAGGGAATATGAATACAGCCTCCTGTGTGCAGAACACTGCTTTCTCTCCAGAAACATTGTCTTTCACAAACCTTCCTTTGCTCATAGGTGCCCTTTATGGCAAGATGGGAAAAGAACTGAAAACACAGCCTGGAAAAGGGGAATGGGAAAAAATCGTGGATAGAGTTTCTCCTGCTGGGATTCAGGAACACATGTGATTCCAGGTACTTCTCTTCCTCCTCTCTCTCACTGTTTCTGCAGAGACTGTGCTCAGAAAGAACTTCATTGTGCTGGTGGGAACACAGCAGCACCTCCACAGTCCAGTGTACTTCTTTTCAAGGAAAATGTACAGCTTGGAGATTTGCTAAACTTCCATCTAACCTGCCCAGGCTGCTGACTGGGGATGGGACCACCTCTGTTTGGGACTGTATGTCTCAGCTCTATTTCTGTCTCTCTTGTAGTCTCTCAGTGTTATACCTTCGGACCACCATGTTCTACAGTCAGTACCTGGCCATATGTCATCCCATATTGTGTACAAGCAGGATGATCTGGAAGGTGTGTTTCTGGCTGGTGCCTGGTTCTTGGCTTGCAGGAATGACTAGTTCCACAATCAACACATACTTCTCAAGCCAATTCAATTACCAACTGAAGTGGCCCCAGGAAAATTGATCACTTCTATGATTTAATCTTTTTGTGGAGCTCTCCTCCGGTGGCACCAGGATGCTGTAGTGATCATCCAAGACATAGTCTTGCCAGTTTTGTTCACTCTGGCATCCCATGTCTGCATTACAGATGCCATACTGAGCATCCCACTGAACACTGGGAGGCAGAAGAGTTTCTCCACAGTGTGTGAGAACTTAAAGACTTCTCATTTATCACTGTGGTCAGTTTTTTCTAAGGGACACTTCTGTGACCTTCAAATAGACTGAGATGTTGTTTATTTGCTGCCTGGGACATCTCCACTGAGAAAACTGAACAAAATCTCCTTCTTCTACACATCATCAGAGCCTCGGTCAAATCACTGCAAGCCTGAGGAACAGAGTGGTCAAGCAAGCCACTTGCTTGCTGTCAGGGAAGCTGTTGCCTGCAGTGAGAGAACACACTAGCTGTTACCACTGGCTAAAAAACTCCTATTTCTCCTCAAGATTGTAGGGATGATGTGGAGGGAATATATTATGTGCCTGGCTTTCAGAACACTTAGAAAATCTGGGGGTGTGGGCAGGGGGATTAGAATTCCTTTCAGAAATATGAGTCTTCACTTAAAGGTGGTGGAAGAAAATGTCTTTGTCTTATTTCTTCGAGGTAAAGAGAACATTCTGGCATGTGAGTACTGAATATACAAGAACTATAATCATCCTGTGTTAGAAACTAATCCCCTCTAGGAAGCTACTGGAGGTAATCATGCATGTGCATCATACTGAAAACCAGCACTGTCAGCAACCCAGCAGTGTTATAGAGATTACTGCTCCAGATGTGTGCTCTGAATTGCAGGGTTTGATATTATGCTGGCTGTTCTGAATCAGGAGATTTCACCATCCTCCAAGTAGAAGTTCACAGTTCACTTGCTAAAACTTCTTCATCTTATATTTTTGGTTAGGTTTGGGTTTTATATTTTTGTTGGATTTGATTTGGTTGGTTTTGTTTTTATTTTGTTTGTTTTTGGTTTTTTTTTTTTTTGGGGGGGGATTGCTTGGGGTTTTTTTTGTTTTATTAGTCTGCTTTTATTTTTTCTAACAGCATTTGCAAAACAAACACATCTCTTTACAAATTTGTCTTGTTCATGTGTGTTTAACATCTTTCTTTGAAAACCAGCCTATTCAGCTAAGGAAAGGTATGTGCTGGTGTGACTGTCTGGAGCCAGAACCTGCAAGCAGCTATGGGTACAGAGAGATATCTCAGGAGCTCGGGCTTTGCAGCGCGAACAAGGTCTGAAGAGCATGTTTCTCTGACAAAGTGATCGGTAAAACTTTGTTCTGGCCTCAGATTATTGAGCTATGAATAGGGTGTACTGAAATCATCATTCACGCTCAGTGTAATCCTCCGTGTATGACTTTCCGGACAGAACCTTTTAAAATTATTGTTATGGGCTTAAAGTTTCTAGCGAAAATTCTTCATATCACCACGCAGTTTTGGGGGGAAAGCGCGAGGGGAGTCTTCCCCCCCCCACTTCAGCAGCTGTGCTCCCGCGGGGCTGGGCTGTGAGTGGGGAGGGGGCCCTCTACCCCACTGCTCGCTGGGCTCAGCGCCGTGTTCCCGGTGCAGGGACACGGGGTGGTGGGGCAGAGCTTTCGGACTCGAGCCGACACTGTGAATGAGGCGGTTCACCTCGAACCCCCACCCGCCGCCGAGAACCCGAGCAGCATTTATCCAAGCCGGCACCGCTGTGGTGGAGCCTCCCTCGCTGCTGTCTTGTCTGCCCGCCCCCAGCGGCCCCGGGGAGTCTCGCCTTGGCTGTGCCGCCACTTCCCCGCGCTGTGCCCGCGGCTCCGGCCCGTCCCCTGCTGCGTCCGAGTGACGAGCGGCGGCTTTCGGCTCCCGAACCGTGCGGCGCTGCTGGCTGTGGTTGAAACTACACCGCAAGGGAGATAAATGTGGAGTGAATTTGTTTCTGTTACTGTTCGGTTGTTGCTGTTATGCTCTGTGTTTGTTCTCTCTATATATATATATTCAGTAAAGATCTGTTATTTCCTTTTTCTACATTTTTTGCCTGATAGCCTTTCAATTTCAAATTTAAATAATAATTTAGAGGGAGGGGGCTCTACTATAGCAGGCTCCAGGCTTCAAAGTGGAGACCCAAGACAATTATCCACCATGATGTGGTCCACTGCAACTCATTTCCAGAAGACTGTCAGTCCCAATACCACTCTTGCTTCCACCTCATATGGGTCACACCAGGTAACATTCTTGTTGAAACCTCTGTGGGATTTCTCTGGAAAAATGTAAAAGCCTGAGTGTGATCTGGACATCCTCAGGACATCTTTGAAGCACAATTGGCGAAAATGAACTATTTTGAAAAATACATAACCTGATCTATGATAGAAAAGAATCAGGATGGGATTAGTCATTTCCTGGCTTGGCTATACTGATATAATTAAATAGAAAGGGATTTTAAAGAGTTTAATTGCAAAGAACTTTGCAGCTGCCAGATGACTTCACCTGAGGGATTCATAAACCTTCCTTCAGATACGAGTGATCTATATACTTAGTTTACTTTTATAATCAGTGGATGTGATTTAGGCAAATTGTATAATTTTAGAGTACATTTTGTATAGCTGTCTACTCTAGAATTAAATCTATTTGTCCTGGCCTCTGCTTTTGACAGAGAGAGCAGAATGACTAGCTCAGATAAAGACATAAATCGCAAAAATTAGCCTGCCTGTGAAAGAATGGACTAACACTTTATGACTGAACATCCATTAAGGTTCCAGTTCCCAGGGTGCAGCTAAAACAAAATACATCTGATGAAACATGGACATTTTCAGTTTATATTTTCAATAAAATACTCAAGATAGTGGGAATCTAAATTACAGGTTTTTCAAGTGTTTCACCATTAGGAATTCCCTAAAACCAGAAATGGGAAAAGGGCATGCATTTTAGGCAATCTAAGTATGCCTTAAATTGTTCAAACATTTCTGTAGATTAGCACAGGTGTGCTTTTGTTTTTTTATTTTCATGATTACTGTCTTTTTTCAGGGTTCTGCAAAGGGAAAATGGAGCATGAGAACTACACTACAGTGGCTACAGAGTTTGTTCTGTTGGGATTGTCCCAAACCCATGAAGTTCAGATGATTCTCTTCTTCCTGCTTTTCTATATGATCATTCCGGCAGGCAAGGCCATTATCATTTTTGCAATTTGAGAGGATTCCCAGCTGGGATCATCCATGTATTTTTCCCTGGCCAATTTTGTACTCATGAGTGATTCCTGGGACAACCTTATCCCACAACCAGCTCCATGTTCTTTAATGTGGGACCAGAATGATTCCTTCCAGAAGTGCTAATAACTATACAGTCCATCTAAAGTGAGTATAAGAGGAGCGAAAGGAGTGCGATGAAATAGCTGACTCTGCTATAGTTACCTTTGTAGCTATGTGACCAGCAGATATAAAAATTAAGTTTACCAAATGTGAAAGAAAGATAATGGAAGGTATCCCCCAAAAATGCCAAGAGTGGAAGGATTTAGGAAAATATATTTCTGAAGGTGAGAACACTAAAAAGAACATTTAACCTAACAGAGTTACCAACACCGAACTCCTCTGTTCTACTTGAGGTTTTTTATTGTTTCTTCTGCCCCTCCCCACTTGCTGCAAGGGCCTTCTGAAAAGTCTGCAACTTTATCTTCTTCACATGGCAGGGAGCCAGTCTCTGTGGAATGTGGGAGGAGAGAAAAACACGAACACATTCTCAAGACGGATGGTACTCTGTTGTGTGGGAAAATTCTCACTGATAGAACATGCCTTAAACTCCACGAAACAAATCTTCAGAATTCATCTACCCTTACATTCCACCCCCTTGCTCATGGGAAATCAAGACAGGAAACACAGAACATAACAGTATGTAAAGGCATATGGCAAAGCACATAGGAAAGAGGTAAACATGTAACACAAGAGGTGAATGTCCCAGTCCCTCTGTTGCAATATTAAACTGTCCAGCCAGCAGGGCATCATCAAAAAGGTGTGTTAGTCATCATATGGAGTCCTGCTGATGTCAAAACCCTTCTCAATGCAGCTGGTTCGGCAGTTGTGTGGAAGCAGCACAAGCCATCAGGCCCAGAACAGCCCATGTATTGGGATAGAAGGCAGCGTATCAGCAACTGGACTGGGAAAGTTCCCAGGTGCAAACACACTGCTCTATATCTACTGTGTGAAGAACAGAAATAAAATGAAATGGAATTACTGCACTCAAGTATTCACATGATAAGTCTACAAGGATATATTCAGATCTGACAGCTTGGAGCGGGGTGATTGCCCATTCAGATGGCAGTCAATTGGAGTGCAGGCCCAAAAACCCAAAGCACAGGTCCAGTGCATCCCCTCATAGAGAAGGCCCTGGAAAGTGTCTGAAACTCAGAAACTTGAGAAGCTGACACTAGTAGAGTCAGAAGTACCCCTGACATCACATCCATAGCCTGTGAACATGTACCATTAGCCCCTTGACAGTGGCAGAGGAGTCTATGCAGGCACCTGCCCGACAGCAGACCTACTGATTCCCCTTGTAATATTCCCCAAAGTCTACGTAATCTCCTCAAACACAACTAAATACAACAGGGAACAACTAATCAATGTATTCCCACCAGCATTCAAAGCTTCTTGCCATTGTCAGGCCCACTGCCAGATGGCTTTTCTCACAGTCAGTTTTTGTAGGGAACTCAGCAATGCTGTCAGGGGCAGAAAGGCAGCTTTCCAGTACCTCAGGGAGATGTATAATCCACCTGGTCCCTGCATCCTCCCTCCGTTAACGCTTGAAGAAAAATTATTAGAGGGAATGAGGGACAAGGCACCTCCCAGTGTCAAAGCAGTTTGAGCCTGGAGGATGGGCTCAGTACCCACCACCACCCTCTTCCCCGCCTCAATAACTTCTAGGAGCCATAGGAAGGGGAAAAAAGTGGGGGGAAAACATCTCCTTAGAGGCTTCAGCCTCTGCTGGCAGCAAAATATACCAGATGTGTCAGTCCCCATGGAGGGGCTTCTCAGCCCCTCCAGCTTAGGGCTCCATGAAACCCCCATGGTGGGTTTGGCAGTCAGGACATCTATTCCTGTCACCACACAACTACCACACATCTTGCAGACACAGCCAAGCACAGCAGCACAGGCCTCAAGACACTGTGGGCCCTGGTCATAAATCCCTCTTCAATACCCCTCATCAGGGGCATGGCACCAGGTTCAAAGCCATCAGTTAGGGCATAAATTACACACACTACCTGTAATAACCTAACATTGTTGTTCATCGCACACCAAGGCCTGAGGGACGACAACAGCTTTGCAGGGACAGCATACGCTGCCAAAACTGCATCACAGAGCCAAAGATAAAGAGTGTAGGCTAAGAACAAAAAATTCCTATCTGACACCATCAAGTGAATAGACACGGTCCCCCCATCCCCTGCTCATCCCAATAAACATCTAAAAACCATTTCAACTCCTCCTGAGTGTAAGTCCGTGTAAACCGCACCACCCTGCGTGGCAAACTTTGCTGCTCTTGCAGCTGCATCAGGGACTGGGACTGCACCAGCACAGCAGCCACTGGGCTACACTCAAATACACCAGAGCCCAGAGACTCCATCAAAATACATCCATCCCCTCTCCCAGGACACCCAGAGGAATCCTTGACAATGGCAATAACTTGGGAGGGTGAGACGATACCTGCACCCTTGTAACAGGTTCGTGAAAACAGCACAGACCCACATACACATGTTAAAAGGGAAATAATATATTTATATAAAGCTTTATTAAACCAATATTTAGAGAAATATCCAAAAATGGCAAAGAACATACATCAAGAGATCTCCACTCTGTTTCCTTGTTTGCAAAGCCTCTCCGCTACTCCAATTTTCCCCATTTTCCCCAGTATGCTTCAGTTTCCTCAATGTGCCTCAATCTCCACAATATGCCTCACTTTCCCCAGTGTTACTCACACAAGGCAGCAGAGTAGATGGAGCACTCCAGAGAAAGGTGGAGTATGACCTTCACACATCTCAATGAGTGTCCTCATTGGCAGCAAAATGAAGAATGTGTGGAGTTCCCCACCAGGCCCCCCCCAGGGTTACCTTTTATTCTGGTTCCATGGTTCTGTTACATAGGGCCAAGTACATCCCAGAAGGTGGAACCCGGAGGGGAAAGCCCAGCTTTTTCTATAGGTTCGTCTGTGCTTTACGCATGTCAAAAAGTTACTCAAGGGTCTTGATGCACACCATCACCTTCTGGCCTTCCTCTTCTTCATCTTCCTCAATGGCTAGAATCAATGTATTTATATGAGAATCAGGGATTTCTTTCCCACCTCCCTTTTGTCCTTTCCTCCCTTTAGTTTCCATCTTATTAGTTAAACAAGTAGCAATTTGACTAAACTCCTTATTTTTCACAGCTACTCAGAAAATTTGATTTATTGGATCAATTACTTGTTTTTTCCCATTACAACCTGTCCTGGCTGCACACCAGCGATGTGGGATGCCAAGCACTCCCCAGTCCGATGCACCTCCTGGCAGTGCAGTTTGTGAGAAGCCAACACAGCCTGCTCCATGCTCCAAGGATGTTTCAGGTCAACTAGTTTTCAGGTGTGCTAACCTAGAGATGAAACTACACTAGATTGCTGAAGAGAAGTGAGACACATGCTGGTGTGGAAGGACCAGCTATGATTTCCACAGGGGATAACAAGAGTATAACAGAGCCCCTTGCATGCTGAGTACTCAGAGTGTAGGGCAGTGATGTCTTTTCAGGTGACTAATTACTGAAAACTCTTATTAGGCCCTAGAAATTACACCATTATGCACACTCCATGGAGTACAATAAAACATATGACTGACCTTTCTAAGTTGATGGGAGGTGAATATTGTCCCCATCTCACTTCTGCAAAGCTGCTCGCTTTTTGAAGGAGTAGGAATATCAATGATGCACACAGTTTTTTCATGGCAGCACCAGATTTGGTGTCTTTAGATCTGCTGTCTGGTCTGGTTTCTGTATTCCTCCTGAGAGAAATATTTTCCCCAGTGTTCTCCTCATGGCCCTTTTCATCTCGGTGTTTCTCAATGTGTAGATCATTGGGTTTAGCATTGGAGTGACCACAGTATAAATAATGGAGGCCACTTTGTCCCTAAGAAATTTCTTATGAGGCAGGGCATAGATAAAGATGCAGGGGATGAATATTAAGCTCACAACAGTTATCTGGGTTCCACAGGTAGACAGGGCTTTCCATTTCCCTTCTGTGATGCATGTCCTTATCTTAAGCAAGATGACAGTGTAAGAAATAATCAAGATTACAAAAAGGGTAATGATAACTCCTCCACTATTAAACACCATCTGTAATTCAGCCATGTGAGTGTCAGTGCAGGACAGTGTGATAACTTGAGGGACATCACAGTAGAAATTGTCCACTACATTTGGACCACAAAATCGTAGCTGAAGAAGAAATCCAATTTGTATAATAGAATGAAGAAATCCACTGAACCATGCAGTTGCCACCAATCCTGTGCACATATTCCAGTTCATGATAGTCAAGTAACGCAGTGGCTCATAGATGGCCACATACCGATCAATTGTCATCCCTACAAGCAAAAAAGCCATTGCACCTGCAATGAAATGGAAAAAGAACATCTGGAGGAAACACTCATTAAATGAGATCATTATATGTTCAGTGAGGAGGCCTGATAGTAGTTTGGGAGTATTGATGGAGGAATCACTGATGTCAAGGAAAGCAAGGTTGGCCAGGAGGAAGTACATGGGTGTATGGAGCTGTTGATCAACAGCCACAGTTGCAATGATAGTGAAGTTCATTAGCCAAGTTATCACATAGATAAGAAAGAAGATCACATACAGACAATACTGCAGCCTGCGATTCTGCGTCAGGCCCATCAGGACAAATTCTGTTACAGTGGTGGTGATGTTCTTTGATTCCATTCTTTATCCCTGCATCAACAAGAGCAATAAAGATGTCTATAAATGCCTGTTGGACTGTAGAATAAAAACATAAAATCGTAGAATACTTTATGTTGGAATGGACTTCTAGAAGTCATCAAGTCTCATAAACTCTGTGGACTTGTTCAAATATACGGTCAGTCTTATGGAAAAAAAAAAAGAAGCAAACAAATTCCCTCACATTTAGTGAGAATTTAGGATGTTCCAGTTAGTGTCTATTGCCTTTTCTCTTGTTGTTATACACCTCTAGGAAGAGTGGCTGCAACTTGTCTGTACCCTCATCTCATCAACTTGTTATGTCTCCTCTTAGCCTTCTCTTCTAAAAGGTGAACTAATCCAGCTCTTTCAGCCTTTTCTTGAATGCCATGTGATCCAGCCCAGTGACTAATTTGGAGGCCCTCAAAGGAACTCACTTCAATGTACCGCTGTTTTTCTTCTCCTGGAGCATTGTGGACTGGACACAGCACTGCAAATGGAGTTCATGGGTTCACAGGCATGACTGGAAGGGTTGGATCATTTCCCTTAACTGGCTGGTAGACGTTATTAGTAGAGCTGTGGCTCTGTACTTTTGTCTTTGACACAGGAACATGCTGCCATCACCTATTCAGCTATTCGTCTACCAAGGTCCTTATTTGCAAAGCTGCTCCCTCTGGACAGGCAGATACCAGCCTCTCCTGATTGCACAGGGTTGTCCTTTCCCAGATGCAAGATGGCATATTTACTTATTTCAGACATTACAATGTTTATGCCAGCCTTTTGCTCCAAACTGTCTAGGTCCCTATGAATATCAGCCCTGCCATCCAGTGTGTTGACTGCTTTCCCCATTTTTGTGTCCTCTACAAACTCCTATCACTGCATGCCCTTGTATAAAGTCCCTCTTTATTTCTTTTGTAGGCCCCTTTCAGGTTCTGGAAGGCTGCTAAAAGGTCTCCCAGAGCTGTCTCTTCTCTCCATACACTAAACAACCCCAATTCTCTCAGCTTGTTCTCATAAGAGAGGTGTTTCAGCATCCTGAGCATTTCTGTGGACCTCTTTGGATCCATTTGAGCAGGTCCATGTGTTTTTTATGCTGGAGGCCTCAAAGTCGAAATGAGTTCTCCAGGTGAGATCTCACAAGAGTGGAGTATAGGGGTGGAATTACCTACCCGGCCTTGCTAGCACTGCTGGTTTTGATGCAGCCCAAGATATGATTGGCTTTCTGGGCTGTGACCAGACACTGATGGGACATATTCAGTTTTCCATCCACCCTCTGCAGTGCTACTCTCAATGCACTCATTGCCCAGCACTGGGACCTTGCACTTGGCCTTGTTGAACTTTCTGAGGTCTGCCACAGCCCCCCTCTCTATCCTGTCAAAGTCTTTCTGGATGGTATCCCTCCCTTCTAAAGCATCAATACCACCACTTGTGAAGGAGCACCTCTGCCTGTAACACACTTCACCTAGAGTACCTGCCAGTTAAGCTGATCCGAAGCTTATCCATGGATCTGCAGGGAAAGGGCCACCCACCCAGGACCTGCTTTCCCTAAGCATCCGCTCCCATCATTTGGACTGGCCAGACATGTAAGTCCACATTAGACTAGGTGATCTGTGCACTAACAAATAAGGACAAGGGAAGTGGCTGTTTCAGCTCCCATCAGAGTCAGGAATCCTGGAAGGGAATCTGCTGACCCAAAAGGTGACATCACTTTGGTCAGACTACTCTGGAAGTAGCCTGAGCTCCATGGACAGCTCAGTCTCAATCCCAATTGCTTTCCAAATTCTGGCATTTCCTTACATTAGATTACTACAAGTATCTCTGAATCACAGTCCTTTTTCAAACTTTTCTGTCAGATAAATGGCCTGAATTAAAATTACAGAGACAGTGTTTCAAGTTTCAGAAAAAAATAATGTTGCAATATCCAGTGAATTTGGAGACACAGAGGAGTTTTAAGAGAAGAAGGTGGCTGCTCATCTGCCCCCATAGCCCAAGATGACTGGATCCATTTCTCTGATGGGTAGTTACTGTTTCTGTTTGGTTGTTGAAATAAAAATCTAATTTCTTATGAGAAAAAATCATATGCAGAATAAACTACAACTTTTTTATTTCCCCTTATAACTGGTAATCTATTCCTAAAATGGAATGTCAAAGAACTGTAGAAACCAGCACTTTCTGCACATTTCTGTTGTCTTTGGTGAATACTATGAAAGAATTCTGTAATTTTTACCCCCATCACAGTTAGCTCCTTAGTGTCAGTGAATAATTCCATTCTAAATCCTTAAAAGCATAGTCCTATTTTCTGCTTTAAAATTGCAGATTTGTTCCACAGGTCCAAAAAGGAAAGCCACTTGTGGTATGAAATCATGTTTTCTTAACAATCCACAGTTAATACCATATAAAAATGCCGTTGTTTTCATTTCCCATAAAAAACAGTACTTTCACAGAAGCCTGGGAGAGAAAAGGCAACCTTCTTTCAATTCACACCCAGCCTTTCTCTTTTGCCTCCATAATCTCCCTAACATAAAATTAAGATTGAACTCCAGAAAAAACTTGAAAGACAGAAATCCTGTGAGACAGCTATTGCTGGTGCAGCACAACCCGCCCTTGCATGTGGGTAGTGTCTCTGAAGCTGACTCTGTTAAGTAAGATATATTAAAAGTGGTAAGCAAGCATTTGCAGGTAATTCTCTCTTTCACATTATAATCACTGTCATTGGCAGTATGCCATCCTTGAAGTATTTTTGGCAAAAAGAATGATTACATCTGGCTACCTGTTGTTTTGTGACCTAGCTTCACAAAAGCTCTCAGAAGTCATTCTCAAGTTACAAGATAATACAGCATAGCTCTACTCAGAATAGCAGGGGATGCAAACCTACCTTCAACAGAAAACTCCAACAGCCTTCCCTTATAGGATTCCTGGTGCCTGAGTTAAGGGAAATGATGGGGTTCAAGAAAAAAGCAAAATCTAATATCACCTTGTGCTTCTGATCATTGAAAAAGAATAACATTAATATAATTAGTAGAACTGAGATTCTGTCCCCATGGGGTTAATTAAAAAGTTCTTGGAGTATTTCATTTTGTGTGGCTTGGGTGATGTGCAGATGCAGGAACCTCATGATAATTAGAGCAGAATTAAGATGGGAATTTCCTGTGTAGGAAAAAGAAATAGCTTAGACTGCTTATATTTTAAGAGCATATCCCTGTGGCTTAGGATAGGTAATATTTATTCAAGTGTTAATAATTTCAGTTACTCTGTAGTCAATGGAGAGAAGCACACAAAACTGGTGGGTTCACCTGAGATACACCTACCTTTGTGAGGTGCCTGTTCCACTTCAGGAGCACCTCAAGGGCTGCTGCTCTCTATCCCAGATGACTGCATGCACTGGAACACATGGCATTGGGCCATCCAGAGACACCCTGTCAGCTGGGGCGACAGCTGTTGGCCAAATCTGTGTCCCACAACACAAGTAAGGCAGTAGCTGCCTAGGCTGAGTATACTTAATTGTATTTTTAAACTCACCCATTGTTACTGCACTACAGCCGGAGGAGATCTCATCAAAGGAGGAGCAGGAAGGAGTCCTCTCTTTCTGAAGCAATAGGCTGAGAGAGAATCAGAATTGGAAGCTCCCCAAAGGCCTTATTTCTCCAGCTTTGTTTAAAGGCATTTAAGCTCAGACCAAGACATATGTTCTGTAGAAGTATGAAAACAGAGGAGAGGACTTCCTCTCAGGTGAGTGACTTTGGCAAAGCATGTTCATGCAGATAAAAAGTGAGTGAAATTCATCACTGAGGTTCACAACCAGGAACATTCTTCCAGGTCGAGATGTGCAAGGGCCATAGCTGACCTGGGGTGTTCAGAGAAGCAATATGTTCCTTTAAAACTGAGTTACACAGGTGCTTCCCACTTGTTTAAGGGTCCATGATGTGGGGTCACAGAATACCTTCTTTTCTTTGATGTGCGATCTGAAGTCTAGGGAGTGTTTAAATCATTGATCTCTGAGAGGGCCTTACCCTGGACTGTCTCTGATGGTTATTCTGTATTCAATTTTTACTCCTCCAGCCCACTGACCCTGATCAGTGACAGAACAAAGATGGGAATTGTTGCTACAGGTGATTTATTAGCAGAGTTTCAAAAACCATGGGGGACAAACAACATGACCAGGATAACCAAATGTGAGAGAAACCAACCTGAAGCCAGCAGTGGTCAATATGCTGAGGGTAGGAAGACTGGAAGACACTGGACCACACCTCCCTTCAGAGATGTCACACGTACAACAGGGACAAATATATACCTCTGTACATATCTACAGATATACCCTGTTCTGGTAAAGAAATCAGGATGTCTCAGACATGCTGTCTTGGAGACAAGGTTTACCACCTCTGCATCTGTATCTGGTGCAGATACTTACACAAATGATAATTAAAGACCTTCATTGGGAACCAGCACCTCAGTTCCTCCAGGGAGTGAGCGGGGAGTATTTGCATCTTCCTCAAGCAATGCCATTCTCAGTCACATCACTCTTCCACTCATTGGCACAGTACTAAAAAGCCCCTATACTGACTACCTCAGAGCCGAGCTTCTGCACTGTCTGCATATGTGCATGCCTGTGTAACCATTGATTTGTAAATCAGTTCCCCTCCAGATTCCCTTTAGAGTCAACAGAAACAGGCAGAATTTTCTGTTGTCTCAGTGTGTGTAAGGCACAGCTGATACAAGCTGCTTAGACTTGTCCAAGGATGGATGAATTGCCCACAACAAATGCTCTCTTTTCTTGGCTGCAAAGGGCATCCAGCTCAGATGCAAACTTCAGCAGTGTCTGCAGACTAGTTGAGGACAGACAAGAAGTAGCTGTTGGGAACACCTGTACAAGTGTCCCATTTTATCTGCAGACCATCTGCAAGTGGTCATCCACACCATCTCCAAGTTTGGTGGCTTGCATATAGGCAACTAGAGTGTCTTAGCAGTCACAATCTATTACTACATGACTGATTATGGGTTAGCTCCTCCAGGAGTTAGGGTATGGCAACACCAGTTCTCTTTGCCTCATTCTGGTCACTGAGTTGGCCAGCAGCCTTGTACACTCCTCATCTTCTTGCTTATGCTGCTCCTTATTTCATTGCTACAGGAAGTACCCTTGTCTTCAAGCTCTGAAAGCAAAAGTAAGCTATGAGTCTCCAAACATCATAGGTAGTACAGATGATGCTAACCTCATCATTAATGACCTGGATGATCGGTGGTGGTGGTGGTGGAAACAGAGTCTCTGGCTTCCAAGAAGGGTCTGGCTTACAGTCAAATATTGTGGTAGCATTGTAGGTCATTGTCCACCATTGTTCATTGTCTGCCATTGTTCATCGTCTCAGGCTCCACGGTGAGCATTTTTTTCATGTGAATTACACTCTCTTTTGTATACTTCTGTTATTAATAGTGTTGCTGTTAGTGATTGTTTTCTCATTGCTGTTTCCAGTACATTGTTCTTATCTTGCCCCATGATCTTCACCTTCTGTGGTTCCAATTCTCAACTTCATACTATCAAAATAGTAAGGGGGAGGGAAAGTGGAGAAAGAGCAAGCAGCATCTGGTTTGGAGTCTCAGTGAGAAAACTTAACTGGGGAGTACCATTCCTAAACCATGGCATTATTTCTGCTGAGCAGATCCAACTGTTTGCCTTTGGCTATTTGCTCAACCACACTTTCCTAGAGAAGGACTAAAACCAGACTTCTTTCCTTAGAAGCTGAATGAATTAAGACTGAACTAAATGTTTTGTCTTTCAAGCTTTTCTAAATATTTGTGTTGAATGTATTTAAACTATTTATGAACTCCAAATAAAATTACAAATAATGATTCCAAGTAATAACAGTAGAAGTTGCATGAGACTTTTTGAAAATCTTTTTACCTTAAGTCTAGGAAGTCAATAACGAAGCTTTACACAATTCACTTATGAGCAGCCTGAATTCAGGCAGTGTCAGTGTGATATTTTTAACAAGGTGATATATTGGATATTTGTACTGTCATTACTTCTTACTATTTCAAAGCCTAATATTCTCTAACTCATACCAGCATGTGAGGTTTCTAAGCATTTCTAGAGAAATTGTAATATTTTTAAGTATTTTTTTAACTGATAGCCCACAATTGATTTTATAAGCAACTTCTTGTTCTAAAAATATAACCCAAATATTACATGTAAATTGAGATATGGCTGTTCAAAAACTTGTTTATATTAAGTCTTCTGTACTTTACTGCTACTTCTCTGTGTTATGGGGTAGAATAAATCCCTGTTTTCTTTAAAACATATTTTTTCCTAGAATTATGTTTTCCGGGGAGTTCTTCTTCTTGGAGGTGGATGAGGAGGGGGGCTCAGCAGTGGTTTTCTTGGGGATTTTTAGGTTTTTTTTGGAGAGTGGGGTGTTTCAAACCTCTGTTTTTTATTTTAAAAGAAAAGCAAAGCAGACAGACTTCGGGGAGACCCCGCGACGCAGCGATGGACCCCTGCAGTTTCCCCTGCGACTCCACGGATGCACAGAGGCGGTGGCCGGGCCGGGGGGAAGCCCTGCAGCGCCCGCCAGCAGCAGTGGGTGTGGCCTGAGGGGTGTCCCATTGCAAGAGGCAGGAGCAGCTTCCGTAGCCCTCACCCCCGCCTGTTTGCTGCCCAGTGGCGGCAGCGGGTTGGGGGGTGTTCCACCACCGCTGATGTGTTTGTGCAGGGCGGCGGTGGCAGTCCCCGCCCGCCGGCAGTGGCGGAGCAGGAGCGCCAGCACTTGCTGTGGTGGGCGCGGCACAAGGGGCGCCCCCGTCCCACAGCTGCTGCCCCGCGGCACCGATGCTGGGCTGGGGGTGCCGCCGC